>JAFVLL020006159.1:0-27919 GCA_021397915.2 Tor tambroides | reverse complement strand
ACCTGACGTCACCGCGCTACAGTCTGCAGCGAGGAGTACTTGGAATTTTTAGCCAAACCTTGACCCCTTGGTGTCCATAAAGAACACATTTGACAGCATTTGCCTCACTGCTGCCCCACCAGCTCTGGAGCTCCCATGGCATTTACCGTTTTTGAAATAAGTCATGCTCATCAAAACTGCATTTGTGTGACATCAATATTATACAATATTATTACAATTTAAAATAACTGTTTTCTATTTTAATATATTTTAAAATGTAATTTATTCCTGTGAAGCCAAAGCTGAATTTTCAGCAACCAATACTCCAGTCTTCAGTATCACATGATCCTTCAGAAGTCATTCTAATATGCTGATTTAGTGCTCAAGCAACATTTCTTATTATTATTAATGTTGAAAACAGTTGTACTGCTAAATAATTTTGTGGAAATCATGATACTTTTTTCAGAATTCTTTGATAGTAAGTTCGAAAGGACAGGATTTATTTGAAATAAAATATATTAAAATATCTTTATCAATTTTCATCAGTTTAATGTGTCCTTTAAAAGGGGCAGTTGTGGCCTAATGGTCAGAGAGTCAGACTTTTAACCCGAAAGTTGCGGGTTTGAGTCTCAGGTCCGGCAGGAATTGTCAGTGGGGGGAGTGAATAACCAGCGATCTCATCCGCCTTCAATACCATGACTGAGGTGAGACCCTTGAGCAAGGCACCGAACCCCCAACTGCTCCCTGGGTGCCGCAGCATTGGCTGCCCACTGCTCTGGGTGTGTGTTCACTACTGTGTGTGTGCACTTAGACGGGTTAAATGCAGAGCACAAATTCTGAGTATGGGTCACCATACTTGGCCACATGTCACTTTACTTTAACTTTAACTGACTCCAACTATTGAACTCTACTGTATGTGACCTGTGTGAAACATAACATGTTGTGTACATTTTAAACATATTTTTTTAGAAATACTTTGATTTCCTTGAAGCTTAAAACTTTTTAAAGTAAAAAAAAACTTATTTTTTAACTTTTTAAAGTAAAAAAAACCTGCAGTTTTAATCACTAACAAAACACCTGTACAGACACCAGACACCTGCATACAACCACATAAACACACACACACAGTGTGGTGCCACAGCAGGAGGCTGTATAGTGGTGATTTGAAGAGCGTGTGTGTGTGAGAATCAGAAGATTAACTCTCATCAAAGCACACTCTGAGAAACCAACCGCAACATGAAGAGTGACAAGCCTTTGGGCATGCATGTATTAGAACTGTGCGCCAAGGACTACTGTCGCAGTCTGCATAAAATCTATTTGTGTGCGTGTGTACACATGTATTTATTTGTACTATGTGCCAAGGACTGCCTTTCTTTTTGTAATTCTCTAAAATGGGAAAGATGGAAGGCCTCCATTTTGCTTTCGAAAGCTGCCACGAAGTGCATGAACAGAAATTAATCTAATAAACCGAGAGCCAATTTCATTTATTTAGTATTCACAAAACACATTTTAACCCTAGATAGCTATCAATTTTTGACTAAGTTTGCAAGTGGACAGAAAATGTCTGGTAATTTTACGGAAGCTTTCCACAAATTTGTAAACTTTCCAGGATTTTTTTGGAAAGTTTCAGAAAATTTTGAACATTTTTGCAAACGTTTAGAAAGTTTTTGGAAATTTGTTTTTGAAAATTTACCAGAAATTTTCCACCCCTTTGCAACCCTATTTTTCGGGTAAAGCAAATTACACTAACCCAATTAATATATAAAATATTTAGATATTTTAAAAAAGGAATAACTCTTCACAATCCTCGGATTCTTAAAAAATCTGTGCAAAATTAAAAAAAAAGAAATTCATGATAGAAGAAAAAATAAGCTATATGATTACATGACTTTTTGAGTGCCCTTGCGTCCTGGCTTCCAAAGTTGTTTTCCTTAACTTTTTCTTGCCTTTAATATAGTAAGTCAACAAAATAATAATTTAGATTTAGAAAAAAAACTTAAGGATGTGCCACAGAGGGTTAAACATAGCCATTAAAACATGTCTGAATAAATGATGCTCACCCTCATTTTATTAGATTCTGTCCATTCAGAAATATTCCCAAGGAACATTGTCAAATATAACCTTTTTTTATTTTACAAAAACATTTTCAGGTCAATATTCCAAAGAAATAAGACTAAAAGATATACCATTGAGGTTTAAATGTGCACATTAAAGCATGTTATATAAAAAGTGAAGCCTGAATAAATGAAACCGGCTCTTATTTTATTAGATTATGTCCATTCAGAAATATTTCCAGGGAATAGTACCCAATATAACAATTTTTTATTCATTTAAAAAAAAAATTATTAAAAACAATTTCCAAAAAATAAAAATAAAAAGGCTAAAAGGTGTGCCATATTGGGTTAAAAGGGTCCGTTATTACAATTTATAAAAAAAAGTGAATTATAAATAAATTAGGTTGGCTCTCATTTTATTATAATCTGTCATTCATATTTTTTTTTTAAAAAATGAAATCATGTTTTATATCCACTATTTGAAAATCCTGCCAGTAGAGGGTTAACTACTGACAAGATTATAAAGCATAAAGGGCGTCACGAGAAAAGGTTAAACAGGAAGCGAGCTGTGCTACATCTGGCATCTGCATCATTTACAGAGCTCCGCTTTGCTCCAGAGCACCCACAGCCACTGGTTTGCTAGGTGCCCTGGGCTCCAACTGTTAACTGCGTCCCTTCAAAGGGACCTGTGTGTTATTTACATACACACTTCTCTCACACATACACACACTCATCGAGGGAGATGACTTGCATTTAGGCTCCATATTCCCACAAGCTCACTTGTAATTAATTAGCTAGCGGTCCCCTTCCCAACTTCCTGTCACTTCTCCCATCCTGGTTTCCTGGCTGAGGACAGAGGAGTCTCCTGGGTTACAGCTAGAGTAATCAGCCTCTTTGGGACCACAATGCGTCTCAATCTACTGCACAGTAGAGTGGCACAAAAGAGAAGGTGTGTTTCTGCTTGTGTGTGTGAGAACCAGAGAATGAGAGAAGCCACCCAATTGGGAATCCGTATCCACTGGGACTAATTCACTTTGCTATTCATTAACCTCATCCTGTTACCGTGCAGAGGAAGTCTGGGGACAACAGCAACTTTCAAAGTTGATGTCAAAGGACCGCTGACTACAAATCCCAGGGTGCCCTGGGAGATGATCCAAGTCTTCCATTAAAGTGAGAGGCAGGTCTTGATCAGGTTATCAGATTAAAGCGAGCCAGCCAGAGGGTTGAAAGACATACAAAAGACAAAAGCGTCTTACTTTGCTTTGATTTAAAGGCGAGCAGCCCCAGTCTGGTCTCTTTTGCATGCAGAGCGCAGCAGCTGTGGGTGAACACGGGCTGATTTCTGCTGATTAAGCATATGTGCCTCCATTCTCATTTAGTATTCGGGACAAGGGTGGAGACAAGGACTCAAGCAGTCATGTCAAGGATAGGACAACTCTTTCTACTCCCAGAATAGCTAATGTCTGCCTGTTAAGAAATGCACCGCTTATTCTGAAAGTTTTAGAAAGAGGGGTTTCCTTGCTCTTTTGAAACTGAAATGAACAGTGCAGACATTTTCAGTGGTTCTCAAAAATGGGTCGCATGTCTGTCTGCAGTAGCAGAGAATAAACAATGCCAAATACACATAATACTGTACTGTAATAATGGACAGAAAATGAATAGACTTTTTAAATGGAGATGTTGTGCATCCAATCAAATTCTACATTATTTGCCACAAGTTCATCTGTCACTGACAAGTTGCATGACATCCAATTAAAACTTTTAATTTTTGAGTTAAAGAAATTGTAATTTATTTTAGTGGAATAAACTATTTTGGTCCAATTTAAATGTAACACTGTAAAATTTGGGCCCTGAAGCAAAACCATTTGATAACCACTGATTCGACATTCACAAGGCAAAAATCTCCAGGCTTCCGGTTGAAGGAATATTGTAGTTCACCCAAAAATCTAAAAATTATTTTGAAAATGTATACACCCTAAAACACATAAAAATAATTCACAAGTAATGCACACAACTCCAGTCCATCAATTAATGTCTTGTGAAGTGAAAGCGTGTTTGTAAGAAACAAATCCATTGTTAAGATGGTTTAACTTTAAATTGTCACTTCTGGCCAAAATACCATTCCATAATCCATAATAATGAACCAGTGAAAAAGTCCATCCCATTTTGTCCTCTGTTTTAAGCAAAATACTAAAAATGATAGTTTGCCCAAAAATTTAATTTAAATTTAAAAATTAAATTAACTCGCCCTCATGTAAGTCCAAACCTGTATGACTTTATTCTGTAAAATGCAAAAGACGACATTGTTTTGGACCCCATTTACATTTTTTTAAACAGTATAGGCAAAATCAGATTTGCTTTGCTTTTGAAACATTCTTCAAAATATCTTTTTTAGTGTTCTGAGATGACATGAGGGTGAGTAATTGATGACAGAGTTTACACTTATTGGGTGTATAATCCTTTCAAGAAAGCCATAAAGAAGTAGAATTAGCACAAAAACTTGTTAAATGTCCTGGGATTAACTAATTATATATAGACTGAATTACTGAAAATCAATGCAATACAGTAATTCCTGCATTGTCATTATTAATTTCTGAACCATAATATTTAGCTAAAAATATAACAGGTGTTTAAATATTGGTAAGCAGTATCTCAAAGAGCTTCTGTTACACCTGAATGAGTAGCTGTCAAGACTTAACAGCTCCAGCTTCACATAATGAAGTTATGTAAATGAGTTTCACAATAGTAGACACAGTATGCAGATTCATAAGAAACATCATATTTTTCACATGACTGAAACCTCCTCAAGAATGAGATGCTGTGTGGAATCTCGGTCTCCATGACAACAGCAACAGACAAACAGGAGGCTGAACCTGACATTCTAATTCATAAAGACTTGACAGCTGTCATTGTAAAAGAACTGCCTTGAGAATCCGAAGATATTGACATTTAGAGATAGTGAACATGGAAATAGTGCTCGACTTAATGATAGGCCTCTCACATGTAGCTGTCATGTGGAAATTGTATAGGCCGGTGTTACACAAGACTGTGGGAAAATGTCTCTTTCTCTTTATGTGGTACAGCACAGAGCCAAAAAATCAGCGCAATTAATCTGCTATGCGAGACCATGTTTGGGAAATCATTAAACAATCGACGTCTGCCTCAGATTAAAGCTAACATGTCAGTCTGATATTTCTCAGAAACTGTCCAAAAACATGTTCTGCTGTGCCTTTTAATACATCTGCAGACAAAACATGGTGGAGCGTTTAGCCACAGAGCAATCATTTCTGCTTCTTATAATTCAATTTCCTGTTGAACTTTGCTTTACCTACAGTGGCTGTGGCACATCGGCGGCCATTTGTAAGGAAACGGAGGCCTCGCTCTCTCTCTCCCAGGCCCTCGTTTTCTCCCTGTATGGCCTAGTTTGATTTTGTCCAGATGCTGCTGAAACACAGGGAGTCTCTGTTCTCCGATGAAACAGGGATAGCACACCTCCATCCCACCCCACCCGTCTGCAAAAACCTTTCTGCTGTGACACAAGGCTAGTTAAACTCCACCTGAGAACCTCGAGCTCTGCCAGACATGGCACAAAAACGGTCATTAAAATCCCAGCAGCACACTGAAAACCAGCATTCTCACACATTCAGTGCTGTTTAAATACTGTATTCAGGTTTCCACAGACCTACACTGCAACTGAGCTGTTGTAAAGATCCTTCAACAAGAACATATTGTGTGACTAGACTGTAAAAACACTGAGGTCTCTCAAACTAAAAAAAAATTGTGACCAACTGGATCTAAAGTTTCTTGTTGGCTTGATAAAAGTACAGTAAATGAATGAATATAACCAAAGCTGGTTTGCTAGTCTTAGCTGGTTTAAGATCTACTAGCTTTAAAGTCTACTTTAAAGGGATACTCCACCCCAAAATGAAAATTTTGTCAATATTCACTTACCCCCATGTCGTTCCAAACCCGTAAAAGCTTCGTTTGTCCTCGGAACACAATTTAAGATATTTTGGATGAAAACCGGGAGGCTTGTGACTGTCCCATTGACTGCATAGTAAATTGCACTGTTAAGGTCCATAAAAGTACAAAAAATATCGTCAAAATAGTCCATCTGCTATCAGTGGTTCAATCTGAATTTTACGAAGCGACAAGAATACTTCTTGTACGCAAAGAAAATAAAAAGAACGACATTTATTCAACAATTCGTCTCCTCTCTGTGTCAGCGTAGCACCATTTTGAAAAGCATCCGATGGACGCAAAGTGCGTACGCTATTCTCTGTCATTAGTAATGCATGATTACTTGTTGTACGTTTATTTACAAACAGCGTATCCATGCGTTACTGAGAATAGCGTATGCACTTTGCGTCCATTGGATGCTTTTCAAAATGGTGCTACGCCATATATTAATAAATATATATTAATACTATATAAAATTGTGTATGTATACATTATATTGTAATATTATAATTTAAACGTGTATGTTACAATGAACAACGTTTTGGAAAAAAAAGTAAAATAGTTTTGTAATAGACCTATATGTGTGTGTGTGTGTGTGTGTGTGTGTGTGTGTGTGTGTGTGTGTGTGTGTGTGAATAAGACGTAACAATTTATATTATTAAATCAATTTATCAGAAATTATAATGATAACAAATTCATAATAATTCTAAAATGATAATCATATTTGTATAATTAGCAATAATTAGCAAAATATGAAAATTATATATATATATATATATATATATATATATATACTGTATATATGTAAACATTTATGAAATGTATATATTTTATAGAATTATAAAAAATTTAAAAAAAAATTGTGCTATATATATAAATATTATGTGTTTGTGTGTGTACATAAAACATATAACAAAACATTGTGTGACAATTTAAAAACGCATTTTAACACTATTTTCATACTTTATATCATACCAAAGGTCTTTTCTTGTCTGAACGTTAATTTTTCACTGTCAGTGTGACACATCTGACAGTGCGTAGTGATGAAAATCTACAGTAGTGTGAATCTGAATCATTTGACGACTATGTGTCTTAGAAGTCATCCTTCTGATCAAAACTGAGCAAAACCTCCTGTGTGGGCCAAGGAATATCTAGTAGGGGAGATGTGGAGGGTTGATGGAGAGGGGTGGTGATAATTTATATCTGTTTGTTTCTCTCTATCTCTGATTTCCAAGCTACTCCTCACTCGAAGAGACAGGCCCAGCAGGGGAGCAAAGAGCACAATTTCCCCCCATGCTGTAATTCCAGCTTTGGGTCCACTATGTATCATTACTGAGAGCTGCATGTAGTTATTTGTGTCCTGTGGCCGGATGTGTTTTGAGGGGGGCAAAGGGAGGAGAGACTGGAGCCCAGTGAAGAGCTCTAGAGCTCAAGTGCAGCTCTCAGGCATCTGGGGCTCCTGCTGAACATGGACGTCACCGTGGATTAATGTAACTGGAGCTATGGGAAGACACTGGATGATGGAACCGAAAGGACGGGACAGGGAGGAGGGGAAAGTGAAGCGATGGAGAAAAGTGTGGAAAGAGAGCACCGAGGAAAAGCCAATAGAGAAATACAAGGGTGAAAAGCTACAGTATACTACAAAATGTACAAGTATATCTGAGGCGTATATGTTAGGATAAACAGAGCAGAGAGGAAGGTCGAGATACATCCATACAAAGCAAGACAGTTTTTCTGTTAACCTCTTAGGTTGACCTTGTTTGTGTTTCTTTGGTCGACTGGTACTCTAGGAATAAATGATTCAATAATGATTCTGTGCAGCTGATGGATTAGTGAAACATTTTCCATATATTTCCATAACATTTACACTTAGAGCACCTCTATATATTACATGCATGTGTCATTTTAAAGCCTAAACGCTGGAATTATCCACTGCATATGTGGTACTTATGTTAAATAGTTGAACAGATAATACTGTAATAAAGTCTTGACTTACTGTAAAAAATATGATTTTTCAAAGTTGTAAATTAAACAAGAAAATATATTAATTTAATGTAGTGTGTTACTTGGGATTTCTGAGCAAAAATTGTTTCTACATAAATGGGGTTTTTTTTCAGTGTGGGAGAGAGAGGACACCAGTGCATCCTGTTTCTGGAATGAGAATGTAAACAGTTTCACCCATCCAGACCGTGTTATGTCTGCTCTACTTCTGGTCAGTGCTGCTTTCATAACTTACCGTAATTTCTAACACTAAAAGCTAACAATGTTCCAAAAGAGAAGGCCAGCAATCAGTCAAACCACTGCACATCCTCTATCAATTGCATGTAGTTTAGACTGGCTTCTCTTTTAACCTAAATATTCCAACCTATACTTTTGGCTATATTATATAGTATGTGCTCCTACTATGCATCTATTTGCATATCAGCTTGGCAGACAGCTACCAGCCTTCACCTAAAAATGAAAATTCATAATTTACTCACTCTCATGTCAGACTTGTATGACTTATTTACTGCTGTGATAGAAAAGATATTTCGAATAATGTGTTTTTCAACATTGATAATAACAAGAACCATTATCAATAATTGGACACCAATGATAACTGATAATAATTAAGCATCAAATTAATATCAGCTTTGCCATCACAGGAATACATTACATTTTGATTATTCAGTTATAATTATTTAATTATTAACATCTTAATTATTTCAAAACATTTGACTTGTAGTGTATATATACATTTTTTCAGCAAGAAAAATCTAGCACATCAATTATTTCAAAAAACAAGAACGTCTGGTCACCCTACTTTGGCACTACACAAGACAGTGAGTGCATAATTCAATCTACTAGTTCATCCAAGAGCACATGAACTCATCCTTGGACGAATCTACAGCCAGAGAAAAAATTTGGAACACTTAATATATCACTTTATGAGCCAGAAGGGTGGGATTCAGCAGAAATCCCAAAATCCAAAGCAACAGCTGATGGTCTTCCAAAATTGACGCCTTTCTTTGGTATGTCAGCATGGATGCATTCATGCATCATAACCAGTGTAGATTGGATGTTTTACCCATGAATCAACAGTTTTACACACAGACCCTGCAGGTGCACCTCCACAGTGAGTTACAATGGGTTCGGTAGTGACACTCCTCCGTTCCGTTCTTTCCGTCCTACGTGAGACTGGCTCAATGTTACAGCATGACGGAGTATCAAAATAAACAGAGCAGACAGATGGCCTCTCCTCCAACATTTTAGCATGCCATACAGAGGATTTCGACCGCCAACTTATTCCTACATTACTCTTACAACCACACAGATAAGCTTTAGAGACAGACGGCCATAGTGTGAGTATTTACACAAAGAGCTGAATGGTTTGGATAGTCGGAGGACCTGAAGTTGTGTAACGGCACTTTCTATGAATAGTGTTCGAAATACGGCCTGAAATTTGAATTTGTTTATTTTTGTCCATGAAAAGATCTGCTTACCTTCAGAAAATACTGATCACCAGGCTTCATTTTTAGCAATAACCAATTAAATAAATATCAACATTAAATAAATGAAATTTATACATCAAAAATACATACATTGCAATGCTATCTGCATCTTAGCATTTTATTTTATTATATATTATTATATTTTATATATATTTGTAGTTGTATAAAATAAACACTTTTATAATTTAATTATAAAATTGCATTCAGTAATAACAATGATGATTTAGGATTTATTGTGATTTTAAAATTATTATAATTGAATTATCATTATAGTTTTTGATGAGGTTTTGTATATAGATTTTATAACAATTTTTTTTGTATTTTTGGTAATTTAATATTTATGAAAAGTATGCATTTTTTTATAGTCAAAGGACAAAGTGCACTATATCCGTTGAATATGATCTGTTGAAACTACATTTTTGACATACAGTAGTTAACTTTACAGTGTTTAACACACACAGTATCTATTTCCAGCAGTACTTTACAGAGGAAAGTGAATATTATGTTTCTACTGTTAAAACTCATAATGTGAAACTGTCAACTTTACAAGTCTCAACCTCGTAAACTCAACTTTACTCAACAGTGTCAACAACACTATATCGCTTTACCATAAAAACTTAACAATGATTCACAATACAGTAAAACTTCACACTACTTTTCAGAATAAATAATCTGAACTATGTTCAGCAAATAAATCCCCTGCCAAAATCTACTAATAGGCTTGTAAGACCTTTGGTGTTATGTTGACAGGGGACAGATATAACAAAACGGTGCACTATAGGTATAAGAATTTGGCAGAATTGATCAAAAACAGTGTGAGTGTTGTACAGATGGAGCTGTGAACAGCACGGTGGCCTCCATCACACACGCACTCACACACGTCCAGCATAGTGATTCACCTCTTGTCCTCCTACTGACAGTGTGTGGGCCTGTCTGAGTCAGACACCAGCCGCATGGCAACCGCACCATGGCAACCGTCTGCCTCCAAACAGATCCACCAGCTGCGAGAGAAAGAAAGAGAGAGAGAGAGGCTATGCTCGGGAATACTGCCATACTGCTTCTACCATTTCTACACTATATATTATTTATACTGTGCACAGTATGCAAATTTTGTGTATACACCGTGTAACCAGATGACTTATAGTGTATATTTGCCAAAATTTGTATACAAAAGAGCACATTGTACAGGGAATCCCACAATGCAACGTGCTGAACTTGACCTCTCATTTCTAGCATGTTAAAAGTACCACAAGAAATATCTACTATTTTTAACCCTTTCTTGATTTGATTGTTTGATCAGACTACCAAACGTTAATATATTTTCAGAACAAAATTTGGATTAAAAATACAAAATAATCATTATAAACATAACATAAAGCAGTTATGCAATGTAGTAAGCTAGTAAATGACTATGGTTGGGTTATTTTACGCAGGCAGTATACAGTATGTACTATGCAGAAAACAGATCCATATTAGGACAAAGAGAAATGAACACATATTTGACACACATTTGAGATATTTCCTATTTGATCTCATTTTTTCCATTGGAAATAATGAGGAATAAATGTCTTAAGAGTGTTTACTTTAAAAAAAAAATGGAATGATGCATGATAATTCACATCATCAGACAAGAAAACGAACCTCCCTTTGTAAGAAAGGAGTGGGTGAATGATAAGGTATTGGATTTGGCAACCCCATCCTACTTTTAAATCCAATGCTTTGTTTCAGAATCACTGACATGGAACAATTGTTTATTTATGTTGCGCAAAACTGTACGGTCTGAAGAATGTTGGAAACGTTGAAAAGGAAAATGGGTTTCACTCAGCGTCATGGAAATCTTAAGTCATATTCTTCAGGATTGCAAAACTGTAACTGGAGAGAATGAAAGAGAATTGTGTGTGTAAGTGTTCATTCACTGTGAGTGAATCATGCTTTAAACACCGTGGTGGTTGTGGTTTGATCATTAATGATTGCAAATACTCAAGAACTGAGGAATTACAGATCAGTGTCCTGTTCTACCCTGATGAAAGTTGCAACACCCCTAAAATTTATTGTTGCAACCAGAGTTTCTGCCAAAATTCTGCAGTTATTTTACAATGTTCATTCATAATAAATCAATATAGCATCTCCTTCAAATAGCGTGAAGAGCTCTCATAATTTTTCTGTCTGTTTATTTTTTTATGATGGTAATAGAAGTAGTTAATATCAAGTTACCACAGTTTGTTTCACACTGAAAACAACTGTATTAAATAAAAAATGAGACAAACTGTTGCATGGTAAGAGACGGGATAGAACTGTTCAAATGGTTTGAATAAAAAAAGAGTGATTGTAAATTATAAACATATCTAGAACATATACACTACCATTCAAAAGTTTGTGGTCTGTAAGATTTTTTTAATGTTTTTGAAAGAAGTCTTCTATTTGAGGCAAAATACAGTAAAATGATAATATTGTGAAATATTATTATAATTTGAAAGAACTGTTTTCTATTTTTAATATATTTTAAAATGTATTTTTTCCTGTGGTGCAAAGCTGTCATTACTCCAAGTTTCAGAGTCACATGATCCTTCAGAAATCATTCTAATATGCTAATTTGCTGCTCTAGAAACTTTGTTCTTATTATCAACAATGTTGAAAATCCATAAAATGTGTACTGATCCACAAGGTTGGGAAGGTTACTTTGGAAATGTAATAGGTTACAGATTACAAGATACTCTATTTAAAATGTAATAAGTAGTGTAACCATTTCAATTACTTTATTAAAGTAATGTAACTGATTACCGATTTCTAAATTTCTAATGTTTTCAAATGTTAATCATTTTCAAACATTTAAACAGGCAGGGTTAGCCTTACAGTAGTACTCAACACTGATTACTCTCAGACTTTCAAAATCCTTCATCACTTGAATTAAGATGTTAATAATTTAATTATAAAGCACAGCCAGATTACAGTTACATTTATTTTGTAATTAAATTACATAATGGCGTATGGTATGACCGAGCAGCATTGGTCACCATATATAAATACTTGTATTAACAGTGTTGGGGAGTAAATACAAGTATTTATATATGGTGACCAATGCTGCTCGGTATGACCGATTCATAGCTGGTCCTAATTGTCTTCTCTCAGCCACATGTGTGGAGTAGGCCGTCTTGTCTCGAGGTACAGTTTTCAAGAGGCCATGCGGTCTAGATTTCATTAAAGCTTATCAGATGGCTCTTTTATGACTCTGTCTCAATCCCAGCCTGCTTTGTGACTCAGGGTTAATTCAGTAGGTACACAGAACGCTCTGTGATAAACCTCCTCAAGATGCCAGCCGCTCTGTCTGCTGCACAAACATACAAACTTTGAGTCAGCATGAATCATTTTACACACACTCATACACCCTTGACAAACGCCACCTGTTCAATGGCATATCTGGCCTAGTAGAGTAACCTACAATACAGCAATCAGGATGTTTGTGTCTGTGTGACTCACAGGTTCAAGGTCCACAAAACACTGCAGTGATTTCATCGTACCAATGGTCAATCCCTCCAAGGGAGCTGTAAAAACATCAGTATCATGTTCCCTGTTTGATTTATTGGGTTTAATATGGTCATGGTCTCCCTTACTGCATCAGTTTAGTGTAAATCTAAATTCATATCCTCCAAGAATGTGTCGCTAAAACCGACCCCTGCCAGACACCAGGCCACAGAGTGGAAGGTTAATCAGACTGTCTCTGGAAGGAGAATATGAGCACCCCCGCTGGAGAAAGCAGGTCATAGCAACCTAAAGTAGTCGGGTAACCTGCTCAACTATCCCCACCAGCTTAGCCAATGCATTCTACCAGCTTTAACCAGGTTGAACTTATCCCCACCATCTAAACAATGACCTAAATAAGCTTGAACTGAGCTTAAACTACTAGTGCCGACCAGCTAGAAGCTATTTAAACCCAGCTAGCATTCAAGGATGGATTTTTACAGAAGGTAATTAGTTACCAAGTGCTTACTAGACAAATTTTATTGTCAGTGATTATTCAGCTGAAAAAAACAAGCTTGCTGTTACTGAGGCCTTTTAAAAAAGAGTGCTTACTGTATAATGGAAATACACCTTAAAAGATTACACTTAAATGCAATGTTTCAAATGACATGAAAATATATTTTAAATGTTATTAAATGCAGTTAGTTAAGTTTAAGTGTACTTTTTGACCCCTTTTTCTATCTTTATGTCTAATTTCATAATTATGCCTATTATCTTAGAAATATGTTTAAAATGTATTGTCGAATGTACTGACAAGCATTTATGGTAAACTAAAATATACTTTAATGTCATTTTAATGGAAACATGTTTGTCATGTATTTAAATATATTTGTAACTGCATATTTGTAATGACAAAATTTCAATTCAGTACATTTAAAATATATTTAACTGTAATATCAAGTAACATACTACAGTGAAACTATAATCAAACACTTTACATGTGCTGTAGTGCACTTCTTTAAAGCATGACAAACATTAAAATATAATAATTTAAAATGTACTTCAAAACAAAAATTTTAATATGACATTATTATAAAGTGCATTTTTTAAAAGTGCGTTTAAAACTTGGTCATGAAAGTGTACTCTCTTTAGGTACACTTAGGGTGAATCCCATTTCTCTGTCTTACCCCTTCCCCTTCCCCTACCCCTTGTCCCTCGAAACCGAGTGGTAAGCGCTAGGGGTGAAAACATACCCCTATGAAATGAGACACCACTTGGTTACGGTTACGTCATCATACATCGTCGCTAGTTGGCTGCTACGTCACCAAAGCAAGTAGTGTTATGCACTGATATCAAACGAAATTCGCTGCTAATTGTTTTTAGTTAAAATTGTAGACATGCATGGAGTCCATTCAAGGCTAGTCAGAGAAATGCAGGACTGTTGTGCAAATCAGCAATGTAACGTTAGCGTAGCAAACTAGCGTTTTTTTAAAAAACGTTTCAATTAAGAACATGGTTGCAAATATATATGTACAGGACTGTGTAGAGCACAAAACAAGACTGTCGTAATTTTTAAATCAATTGTCAAAATCAAAAATACTTACATTTATGGGACTCTCTGGATGATCTGGCCGCCATTGTTGCCGGTTGCGCAGTGTGTTCTGGGTACCCCTTGGTTTCAAGTAAGCTCGGCGAAAATGCTTGGTTTTAAGGGGTATCTACCACTTCCCCTTAGCCCTGCCCCTCGATCAAAACGAGAATTGGGATAGCCCTTACTCTCACGTGAACGCGCAAAACTAAGGGGAAGGGGTAAGGGGAAGGGGTAAGACAGAGAAATGGGATACACCCTTAATCTTTTATCTGCAAGTACAGTTTTTTAAGCGTACTTATAAGAATTCAAGTACACTTTAAGTGCACATTCACTCTTTTCGCAAGAAAACACTTATAAATCTGAAGTTTCTGTGGCTCTTGGGTCACAAAATTACAAAATTACAGAACTGTTTTCAAACAGGTTTCCTAAATACTTTATGTCAGTGGTCTACAAAACAGACCTGCATCAAACTCAACAAAGTAGCAACAGTCAGTTTACACGACTCAGTTATTAAAATTTAGCATGGTTTCAGCTGTAGCTGTTGTAGTTGCATTTTATGTAAATGTATCTGTCCAAGTTTAATACGGTTAGTGTACTTTTTACTAGCTTTACATGTCGCTAAATACTTGTCAAAAGGGTAGCTCGAATTGTAAGTAGCTTGTAGCAGTTTCAAAGTACAATAGCTTCAACAACAATTAAAGGAATAGTTCACCTTCAGTTGCTGGTCCCCATTGACTTCCATAGTATGGAAAAAAAAAACATGCAAGATGCACTGAGGACCAACTGAAGGTGATCTCTTTACACAACACACTTTGGTAACACTTTAGAATACTGTTCCATCATTAATGAATAGCTACACAAGAACACATGAGTAATGCAATATTAGCACTCTAGTAACTACTTGTATCTAAGAAACTCTGATTAATGAATTAGTGATACTGCTTAGTCGAATGTGGTAGTTCACTATTAGCTAATCAGTAGTATTTTTTCATACCTCCCTAGAATTACTAAGAACTACTGTATACAGGTTCATAATTAATATGAATAATACATAATGTATAATTAATTATAAAGCGAAGGTCATGGTAACCCACTAGTAATGACTCAAGTATTACCAAATTCGTCAGAAGGAATTACTAATTATTTGGATCAGTATTCTAAAGTGAAGATCATGATAACTTCCTAGTAATGACTGAAATCATTGTAAGCTTTTGAGAGCATTGTAAAGTATTGCACTGTAAAAAAAATGCTGTAGTTTTTACAAAATAATTTTGGCAACTGTGGTTGCCAGAATAATTTTGTAAAAAATACAGAAAAACTGTAAACACATTTACAGAACAAAACTGTAAAATTTACAGTATAAAACTGTAATTTACAAACAAGGAAATTTGAATGTAAACCACAAAATTCAACAACACACACTGCTATTAAAATCTGTTTTGTACCTTTAACATACTGACAACCACCATAATAATGCAGGTGGTAAAAGAGAAAGCCACATGAAGAATCAAAGCTCATAACAAGTAGCTTCGCCACAAGCAGAAGTATATACTAATATATAGAAGGTGCACAGAGTCATTCATGCAAACACAAAACACCATCATGGTAACACACATGATACTTAAACAATGCAATAAACTTTCACTGAACAACAGAATATGTACCATAAAGCCCAAATGTACTGTACATAACTGATAACAAAAACTATTAAAAAACACGATTATTTAAGAGCCTGTCCAACAAAAAACGACCCTATAGGTCGTTTGTGCAAGTGCCTTACTACGACTTATATTTACGTTTTAAAGTTAAGCGCCCTCTAGCGCGCATAAAAATAATGTCGTGTTGCGTCTGTCGTCATGAAATGTCGTATGACTGTCATTACCAATCAAAATGCATGTTTATTTAAATGCAATGTGTGGACTCTTTACACCAATCTCACAGTAATTTGTACATATTTTACTAGGTGGCTAATTCATACGAATGACCACACCTAACCCTACCCCTAAACCTACCCCTTACAGAAATCATGCAAAATCATGATTTCTTCAGAAGGATGTAGTAACACTTGAGTCATTACTATCCAAAACCTGAATACTGATCCAAGTAATTAGTAGTCCCTTTAGAAGGATTTGGTAATACTTGAGTCATTACTAGTGGGTTACCATGCTCTTCATTTTAGAATTAATTATTCATTATGGGTAATTCACATTAATTATGAACCTGTATACAGTAGTTCTTAGGAGTTCTCCAGGATATATGAAAAAAATTGTAGTTATTGATAAGCTAATAGTGAACTACCAGTTTCAACTGAGCGCTATTACTTACTAAATCGTTAATCAGAGTTTCTTGTTAGGTAATAGCAATTACTCCAGTGTTAATAGTGCATTAGTTAATAGTTCCTGTGTAGTTACTCATTAACGATGGAACCCCACTGAATAGACTATAGTTAATGACAACTACAAATAAGGCAAGATCAAATCATTCATCTGATCATTAAACAATAAAAACCAACCATAAAATAGTAAACCTGCTTGTAGCACAGATCAGACTTATCAGTGATCTTGTTTCTCACAGAGCAGATTTGTTTGTTTACAGCAGTGAGGTTATGTGTTTATTACACTCTGGGAGTCAGTGCAGAAGACTACGCTTTCTGCCTTGAGTTCAAGAGAGCGAGGCCATGAAGATGTGCAGTGGTTGTGTGTGTAAGTGTGCTGTATGTACGAGTGAGTTAACATTATGCTGGCTGTAGGCAGTTTTCGAGTGAGGTCAGCGTTGGTCTTATGTGGGTAATTAACTTCAGTCCGGCCAGCCATTGTTTCGGCTTGGCTCTTTTTCATGTGGTTGCGAAATACAACCTTGTGAGCATTTGCGGTGTGTGTATGTGTGACGCTGAGGTGTAAATAAACACTGAGATTTGCTCTCCACTGCCACAGGGTGAGACTGCCTGCCCTGTCTTAATGCACTTTTACCATCTCTCACAATGTCAATCTGGTTCAGACATTAACACACATAATGTACTGTACTGACAGCACACATAAACACTTATACTGTACTGTACACTCACTCTGAACATGAATAACCATATAATTTATAGTGACAGTTTATATTATATTAAAGAAAATACAAGTCCTTTTAGAGTAAAACAATAAATCATGTTTTAAAATAATACCTTCAATTAATGGGAAAAAACTGCATTACATGTAATTTGATTTTTTTAAAAATAATGTTATTTTAATAATTTCAGTGACATCATATGTTTAGGTGCATTTTTATCTTTTTTTAAGACCGACTGATAATTCATATTTAAACACCTGTATTATTTTGAAACTTAGAAATTACTTAAAATGAAAATATAAATAAATTGAAAACCATTGAAAACCTCTTAACTGTCAGCTGACTACTGTTATCTGAAAAAAATGTCATTCTAATGAAAAATCTTGTTCCGTAAAAAAAAAAAGTTCATTTAAATAGTAAAGAACATGTGTTAACTACAATATTCTTCATCTCAATGGATGATTTTTTTTTTTTTTAAATTTACAGTTACTGCAGATCCTGTAATTTGATTGGCCGAGCCTGTCTGTGTGTTGCTTGGCAACATGCAAAGTTTGATGCTTTTGTTTCTTTTGGAACTATTTTCATAGTTGGAAAAAAAAATACATAAACCAAATCAGTCAAATTTAGTCTTGAAATTTAGTCAAATTGAACTTCTTCAGAATATTGTGTTTTATAAAAACACTTTCACTGCAGTCTCTTGCCTATGCCATTGTGTACTTTTGCTCATTAATTACTGTATCACAGTTATAAGAATGTGATTTTTTAACATTACAACAATGTAAATTTAGTTGATAAATGTGCTTTTCATTGTCATGAAAATTAAGGTTTTAACCCTAAAACAGGCTTTATTTTTTTCCTAATGCATAATATAATGTATTACTTCTTGTTTCTATTAATTCTGGAGCAAAATGAAATATGACAAGATTTGTCATGACAGCAGTTGTGGAATATAGTAAAACAGGAGAGAGGTGAGACACCAGTCGTGCAGTTGAGCCAGGCCTTAGAGGAGCAGCCCATCTACCAAAGCTGCACTGCAACTCTGACACTGAAGCTGTTTGCATATGCAGCGGCTCCCCAGCCTCTGTCGCCCACTTCAAAGTGCTATTTATGCAGAAAAAAAAAAAACGCTTCAATCTTTCTGTCCTACCCTCTTCCCTGGGGGTAATGTTTTTTTGGATCACACACATGCCTTTTTTGTTGAAGAAAAAACAGTGCATTTCACCCTCCCACACCTCTCTCTCTCTCTCTCATCCGCAGCTGGGTTCTCTGAGTTTTCGGCCCCTCCTCCTCCCATGAGTGGTGGAACGCAGTCCAACAGTGTAAGCACAGCTCTGAAACAATTGAACATCTGTTTGGAGTCGGGCCCAAGAACAGCCTTCCTGTTGTGCAGCACCATTCGAACGCTTAACCCTTCCTTACCCACCTTTGCTCTGCACCCCTCCAGTCCAATTACATCTTTCTTTCACCTTCTCGTCTCGCCCCTTTACCACCACAAGACACCTTACGCTGTTTTCTGAACTCCTTTCCTTGCCACGTTCATCCGTCTCTTCATTTCATTCCATTACTTTCACCTTTCCAAAACCTCCTGCTCTCTCGTCTTTTCTTGATTGTTCTTCCTCTCTCCTCCCTACTCTTCCTGTCTTACTTCATCTTTTGCATCCTCTGCTCTCTCTTGTATCTGTAGTTCAGAGCCAAACACAGCTGAAGCCTGCTGTGAGCAGACCTGTATGTGTAAGCTGACACCTCCAAACTACAATGCTCTTACCCAACACACACACACACACACACACACACACACACACACACACACACACGAGTCATCAGATTATTTACTGTAAAATAATTTGGAGCAGAACCAATATCAAATATGTTCCAAGAAGAACGTCACGGCACATACACACAAACACACACTTACTGCACACACGTTTACTTAGCTATCTAAATGATGACATATCATAGATACATATCATATCATATCATACATTTTTACATGAAACTAATTATAAGTACTAACTTTTACCCAAACTGTAACCTTGTGAAGGGAGGTTTTGTCATATTCAGCTAACTTCTGGAGACACATTTGACCCCACAGTATAGGCTAAATATAAACCATAGCACACAAATATGCATTTAAAGTGAGATACGTTTTTAAAATGTGCTGCACATTAACCTTAAAGTGAACAAAAATATCATAATATGATTGTAACATTTTTTTAATGCAGTAATGTATATGAAGTTTATAACACTCCAGTTCTCTACTGCTGTGTGAGTCTTTTTAAGTGTGTGTGGCTGCAGTGTGTAATTCAACACGCGTAGGTAAATAAGAGTTCAAGTTCACAGCTGTTGAAGAGCGAGAGAGAAAGAAGGAGAGAGGATAGGGTGCAGGATTATTTGCCTACAGCACTGACCCTATTAACCAGGATAGTCAAATCCGCACAAAAAACACCTACACAAGCGCATACAAACAAGGGATTAAGGTGGCAAGTTGGAAGTGTTGTACAGGTTGATCTTTGACCCTACCTGGAGCTTTTTCCTTAGAAATGTCAGCAAGTTTAAATTAAATAAAATGAACAAACAAATGAACAATAGTAATAATTTTAATAGAATTAAATGCATATATATATATAATCTGATTGGCGGATAAGAGTGCGATATTCAAGCGATATCGTAACTCCAACCGTTTCACCATTTGTATCACTCCGCTTGCGGTATTTATCACGAGTGTCATGGCAGACACCTAAATCCAGTATAATTTAAAAAATAATATTGTTTTTGTGTCACAAAATTTACTTTTAAGAGTTTAAGAGTTAGGTGAGAATGTAGTTGTTAAGACTTCAAATATGCGGTTTGTTAATAAAGATAACCTTTATTTGAAAATTTGCTTCGACACATTTTGCTTCGGCCGTCTGTGCTCATGGACCCACCAAGAGCAGCCTTACCTGGGCCAGATCCTCTGGAATTTTGCCGCTGGCTCTGATGTCTCTCTAGTGGTTAAACATTCAAATATTCAATTGACATTCAAACTAATGTTTTATTGTGAATATGAGATTGAGCAGAAGAATGAAAGCTGTTTCAGATAAAGGTAATCACACTCGCTCAGTCCAACTCTCTCTCATAATACTCTACTCCACATAATACACAGCTTTTTATACAGTAATACAATAAGTTTTTAATGAAGCAACTCAACGTTCCTTCGTTACTAGTTCTAAAGTGATGTTTTGGCATTAGTAATGGAGGCTTGGGCTCAGCAGTTAAACTGTCAAACTGAGATTTGAATCCGTGGCCATATACAGATAAAGTCCGTAAATATCATTAAATTCTACATAGTACACTTTAGGACACTTTACTGTGTCCTATTTATCAGTGACCCCCTATTTGTTTTTGTCTTTTTATTTAAAAAATTGCCAGAACACTGCATCATTTAGGTCTGAATGGTCTGCTCAGCAGCGACAAAACAATAACTAAGCAATATCACTATCTATATATCAATATCATTTTCCTTTGGTTACAAGCTCTTAAGATTTAAATAAGCTATGATGCAAGAATCGTGTGACTACTCACAACCTACAACCTAAACAGTAGCCCTGCGCTACAATTATGCTAGCATAAACGCTTCACTTATCTAGTTTCTTAGCAAGGCAGAGAAGGATGGATGAGAAGAAGGAATGTGGCATGTTTAGGAAGGAGTGTCGTGGGAGAACCCACTCAGACAGTGAAGGGAGAGGTCGTCCTGCTCACATACACATGCGTGCAAACACATACACACGCATACACACACACACACACACCTTTGTTGTAAGTTGTAAGAGTGCAGCTCGACTATACTGGGATACGGTTGCTGTGTCTGTGAGTTTGGAATGTTAACTCAATCCAGATGAGAGGAGAACACACTACAGCCGGTCTCAATCTCTCTATCTGTCCTACTCTCCTGCTCTTTCTGCCACACACACCTCATTCTTTTTGGGTTTGGAGGCCAGATCTGCTCAGCAAATAGCAGCACCTGGTGGAGAGGTTGTGAGACACATACATACATGTGAGCCACATAAACACACACACAATGACACACAATGTTTAGTAAATAACGTAATAATAGCTGTAGTGCGGAGTTTTTTGTTTTGTTTTGTTTTTTTATCCCAGGACTACTCGGAGCAGGGCTTCTCTCACTAGAGTGTCACGCGAGTGAAGAGCGGGAAATGGAAAAGCCTGAGTGGAGCTGAAGCCATTACAGTAATTACAGTAATGTCATTACAGATCTCTATGACTGAGGAAAACATTTAAAACATATATTATGTAAAATCAGTGTTGTTGTCATTAACTAAAACTAGAACTATTCAAAAATTGTTTTGGTGACTGAAATAAATCTAAAAATATAATAAAATATACAAATTTTCATTTTAAATGTTGCCTTGGCAGCTAAATTAAATAAATTGAAGTGCTAATATTACTAACACTAAAACTTAAATAAAAATCAATTAAAGCTATAGAGAAATATAAAAACAAAAATAAATAGAAATGGCAAAGGTTTTTGTCTTTTGACAAAAATATCTAATTTAGTGAATATTTCATTTTATCATATTCATTTATTCTGACTAAAATGGCGTCCAGGTTTAGCTGATGAAACAAACAAACAAACACGTTTTCATTTGATTTGAATTGAAAAGATAAAAAAAAAAAAGAAAGTTCAAACCAATTACATTTTACAAATTTATTTAAACACAAATGTTTTAAACACCTGAGATCCTGGAGTAGTATTACTGTAAATGAGTACTGTAATATAATCTTATGAATTTGTGCATAAGTTATTCATCATGTTGTGAATAAATCTGAATAATACACACAAAGCATGGTACTAGCAATGTCAAGGTCATGTGTTTGATTTCCAGGGAATGCATGATTTGAAAACACACACACATATATAGCATGAATGCAATGTAAAAACATTTGCATAAAAGCGTCTGCCAGATGCATTAATTTAAATTGATCTCATATGTATAGGATGCGTTTGGGTGATTAGCTTTCTAGCAAAGCACTTCAGTTTACTGGTGTTCATTCATTGCTTAAAACGATCACCAATGACACACGCAAACACTGTGCAAACAGTTCATTTTCTAAACTAAGATAGTACCATATATAATACTTAATTCGATGATTTGGCATTCCCAGCCAATTAAATGAGTAATATGGCATGTTTCAGAGCAAAACAGGAAATTCAATGGAGAAAATAATGTACAGTAGGGCGGGGCTTGATTATATCCATGTGGAATTGATTGGATTGTTAAAGTTATTTGGACTTGGATTGTTTTGATGGAAGACTGTGACTTTAGAATAACACACACTGATGAATCATGCACATTAAGATCAGGAACCTGTCTTAGGAAAGCAAACAGGGTCAATTGTGATTTCATGTTGACTGAAAGTGTCACCCAGAGCACTGGCCGTTCTTAGCAGCATGCTGGAAAACAACACACTTGTGCTCCAGTTTTGTTTGTATTCTTCAGGCGTGAACACGAGGCAACGTTTCTGAAATCTAACTTCTTTTAACAGCGTCTTCATTCTGAGAACAGAGTCCATAGTCCTCTGCAGTACAAGGCAATCTACCTCTAACCCACATCTCCTCGACTGTAGTGGGTTTGTTTTGCATGGCAACTTTTTTCAGGGGTTTTCTAGGAAATATTTCCCTAGCCCCCCCTCCCTCTTTAAGGTTGAGCAGACGGAGCGTCTTAATGCAGGGGGTGTCAGCGGCCTGTGTGTGCGCCAGCATTGGCCCAAAGTTGGCTCTGCAGTGGACCCACAGGGTTTGGGAAGCAGTGTTCCACATTAACATATCCCAGCAGAACACAGCCCTGATTAAAAACACATTTCTGACAGAACACCTCCCAGAAGGAGTGTATGAAGGAAAGAGAGACAGAGAGCGAAAGAAAGAGAGGCCGTTTATTAAAACTAGAACAGTATATCACAGTAGAGAAGACCCTCCAGAAAAGGGAAAAAAAAAAAACAGGAAGTTTCTTGTGAGGTGGTGACACAATTATGAGATTATAGTCACTGACATACACCCCCCACCCCCCACCCCCGAAAAAAAAAGATTAAAAAAACACAAACACACAGATACACACATCCTTCAAAGTTAAAGTGTGTGATTTCTTAGGAATCGTAAAAATAATGATTGTTCCCAAACAATTAGTCTTCCGTTGTTCAAACATGTAATTCACGTCATTGGTTATGCCAAGCCTCTCAAACAAACATAGAAATGTTTTGAAGCCTATGAATGAGTATGCTCTTTCAGCAGACTTAAGAGCTTTAATTTATGTTTCAATTAAGTAGTGTTAAGTAGTGTAGAAAACTATGACGAAAAATGTATGTTGACAAGCTTTTTTCCCATGACTAAAATGAGAAGATAATAAGATGACAAAAAGGTCAATAATAAACGATAAATGTGACTATATCAACATGCAACATGCAAGACGAGACTAAAATGTGTTTTAAAAAATAATTTATTATTTTTAAAGACATTCTTATAGACATTTAGTCGACTAAAACTTGCTTAAATTTGACACAGGACTAAGACTAAAGCCCCGTTCACACAAAAAATGATAACTATAAAGATAACGATATTAGTGTCCACACCAGCGAACGATATCTTCTGTTTATTCTAAGCTCATGCACATCTGCCACTTTAAATTCTTGAGCTCAATACAGCAGGATGGATTCTGATTGGCTGTCAATGTTTGTATCGTTCATCAGCTGGAAAAAAGCGTTCTGCAATATCGTTTCTCTGTGCCTTTATCGATATAGCTGTGGTGTGGACTCTGCTATTCTTTCATATTGAGAACGATTTTTAGAACTATATCTTTATCGTTATCTTTATAGTTATCGTGCTTGGTGTGAACGGGCCTTTTTTCCAGCCATCTCAATGTCAAAAAGTGTTCCAATTTACCTGAATTCACCTCATATATGATTCGGTAATATTTTTAATGAGGTTTCATGCCCTTACCAAGTCTGCATTTATTTGATCAGAAGTAAAAGTATGAAATAATTTTATTAAAGCTTACAAGAACTGTTTTCTCTTTTAATATATTTTAAAATGTAAGTTATTCCTGTGATGGCAAAGCTGAATCTTCAGCAGCTATTACTCCAGTGCTTTAATGTCACACTATACTTCCAAAATCATTATAATCTAGTGATTTTTTGCTCAAGAAACATTTCTTATTATTATCAGTATTGATAACAGTTGTGCTGCTTAGGTAACCAATGAAACATTTTTTCAGTAATCTTTGAAAAATAACGTTGAGAGCAACAGAAAAAACAGAGTAAAGAGCTATAAAATTAACTTGTATAGAAGTCTGTATAATTTAGTCTCACAAACATTTGATGAGAAATTTCAGACTTTTTGACTTTGGTATTTTAACAAATATTACACACTTGTACATACTTGGAATTGTGTTGGAAGGTACAGCAAAGTGGTTGTCCATTTGAGCTGTGTTACAGCGACCTCAGTAAAAATTGTGCTGCTGTGTCGAAACATCTGTGGTGAAACGGTCGTTAGGAGGATTGAAACTATGGTGAAATGCGCTGGGCCACAGCAGCAATAAAGACCTGAACTCAGTGACCAAAGGCAAGGTTCATTAGTTCCAATCTGTTCGATTAGACACACACACACACACACACACACAAACTACTGGACCTGGATCAGGTACAGTCAAGAGCAGCGCTACCATAAAGCTATAACATGTGGCTTGCAGAACAATGCGGAGTTTTGTTTGTTTATCTGTTCCGTATAACATTGTATTGTGTTAGACTTATTTGTGTTAGTATTGGGAAATCCCTCTCAGAGGAGGCCTGCAGGACTGTAGCTTTCCTCACGGAGCTAAACACGCTACATGGATTTGAGCCATATTACTTTCAGTATTAACCCTGACACAGAAATGAAACATAAACCTAAGGGGGTCTGTTTAAAGCGCTCCATCTGTCATTCGCATGGAGAGTTGTTTTTCTGCCTGTACATATATACACACAGACACTCCCACCTCCAGGTTTACTATCACATGCTATAAATCACATCCACTTGACCTGCGTTGGCGTTCACACAGCAGCAAAGATTTGCGTGTATCTCCTGAAACACAAGTAAACTGCACGAGATAATGATAGTGAATGAGTAAGACGAAATTAGTGTGATTGAAAGCAAGAATAGTGCAATGTGTTTCACATTATGCTCTGCATCACAGTATGGGGTGGTTCTCGTAGAAGGTGTAGTAGAGGCAGAAGTCAAACATTTTCCTAAATGCTCCAGGTCACGGTCAGGAAATGATCCAATTCGGCATTATGGAGGAGCATAAAACCGCCGTTTGGCAGAAAGACGTCCAGTGCACTCAACGACAAATGGCCATAAGTTAATCCTGCTCTTATTGGTAATCAGATACTGGGTCTGTGCACCAAAACCATAAATTCGCTTCTAAATGTAATTTAAAAGTGTGTTATGAGAAATGAAGTCATCACTCTGTAGTGTTCGGACCCAGTGTGGGGTGTTGTTGTAGCAATACAACACGAATTATATCCTCTGGCGTCCCTCGGTGGGAAGTGCCCCGACCCAGAACAACATAGGTGTAGATTCATGCTGGAAAATTCTACAAATTGGACTTCATAAATGCATTTCTGTATTTGGGTATTTCTTCAGCTATGAGCACTTTGGGATGAGAGGACATCAAACACATTTCACACTCACTAGTTTATTTAATTTGTCTGCCAACAATGTCCAACAGATATATTTCTCTAAATGAACAACTGTCATTTCTGTTGAAAATGACATTACAAGCACTAATGGAAAAAAAGGCTCCTTAATTTGTCTTTCTAGTATGATAACTAGCATTTTATGTACCCTTAACTACACACAATGAAATATGTTCACTTTTTTGTATAATTTGACAACTTTTGATGTAAATGATTTGTCATATCAGTCTCATATTTCTTCATATCAGGTCTCATATATTTCCAGTTCAGTAGTAAACATACACTAACTTGGGGAAAAATATTATAATTCTATAAATATTTTTCACAAAATCAGTATTGCAACTGTTGTTCATGTCAGGTTGTTTATATTCTAATAGCTTTACAATATTACTGTTTTTACTGTATTTTTACTGTATTTTTAGATCAAATAAATGTCACCTTAGTGAGCATAAGAGACTTTCAAAAACATTTACAAAATCTCACAACCCAAAACTTTTGTATGGTAGTGTATATTTTATGATGGATTTACTTTTTTAAAATCTTGAACGATTTTGAGACAAGGGTAGAACAAGTTATACATAAAAGGCATTTGAAAAGTGTAGAAATAATTGTTCAAGGCACTGTAAAATGTTTCCAAAACCATTTTTAATGTGACCTTCATATAACTAAAGAAAAAAGTTGAAATCTGTTAACTTTAATAGAAATCAACCCATGGGACATAAAAGCACTTTTAGTAGAAGAAACACCCATTTAAGTATAATTAAATACATGACCCAACCAAACTTATGCCCTGGCAGAACATCCTGTCCCAACTGTTCATAGCATTTGTGAAAAGTAGCAGGATTGCAGAACAAGGTCATGAACATCATATCACTGTTATATTTTCACCTTGTGAGAAACCCTGTCAAGTGAGATTGTTTGAGGAACACATGCTGAACGTCTGCTTGAATCAGTGTTTGCGCAGTCTTTCGCTCTGTCTGTTAAGCTTCGGTAATGACTACACCTTGAGTGCAAAACAGATCTATTATAGATGGTCCTCACTGGTTCCTTCCAGAGATCCGGGCAAACTGCCTCCATATGCGCTTTTTCCATACGCCGCTGCTGCTCTGGAATTCTGTTTATGTACACTGTCAAACTTCTCACTGTGTGAGAACAAAAGAAGCAAAAGCAATTATGGGCTGGGCGAAAGGCCGAAGCGAGCAAAAACAGCGGATGGAACCAGAAAAGCAGGAGAGGAGCGATGTGAAGATTAACCCCACGGATTGTCTCAGGAGCAGCGGTTTGAATCCCACAGTCAATTTCCCCCATATTCCCTGAGATTCCCATCAGCGCAGCCATTCACACGGGAAGCTCGATCCGGCCGACATCCTGTGCCTCCGTGCTGGAAAACTTGACAGCTAACTAATGTTCTGCGGCTGCCTTCCTCCCCGAACCCACAAGCAACAGTCCAGCCCCAGGCGACTCCGGGGTCCTGAGAAGGCAGGAAACTGGTTTAATCCCATTCTGTGTGAACCAACGAGAACTGAATCGTGCCCTGTGGCTTCAGAGACTTGTCTGTTTGGGTAAGAGATGGAAAAACAATCAGAATCGCAGTGAAGTCTGAGAGC
>JAFVLL020006158.1:0-16796 GCA_021397915.2 Tor tambroides | reverse complement strand
GATATTACAAAACCGATATCCGATTATGGTAAAATGCTTAAATATCGGGAAAAATATCGGTAAATCGATATATCGGTCGATCTCTACAAGAGAGGGAGCGAGAGGACAGAGATAACAGCACCCGGCTGCTGGAAGGGTGGAGTGTATGTTGGGGGGCGTTGTAATCTTGTGACAGGGTCACGAGAAATAAATCAGACGCTTTAAATTATTCTATTTCTTTTCCTCGGCTCGTCTGGGAAGGGTTTGGAGGAGGATTCCGCTTGCTTCATGAATGAATGAGTGTGTTTAGAGCTCAGTCGGAGGAAACGCCGTATTTAATTTGATGTGAAAGAAAACAGCACTGTGAGGGACAGAAGTACAGGCCGTTCAGTGTCACACTGGCCAGAGGTCACATCTAAAATCGCCACGCTTTAAGTCAACGATTAATCTGCAACCAAAAGCCACTGATCAAAGCCTATCAAAAGACATCCATCTGTCTTTCTATTGTTCCTTCCATCTGTCCATCGTTCTGTCTATTGTTCTATCTGTCTGTCAATCCATCATTCTATCTATTGTTCTATGTATCTGTATCTATATATATCTACATATCTGTCTATCATTTGCTCGTTCTATCGTTCGTTCTATCATTCTGTCTGTCTATCTCTGTCCATCGTTCTGTCTATCCATCCATTCATCTATCATTCTTCCTGTTCTATCATTCTATCTGTTTCTATGTCTGTCTAAAGTTCTAGTGTTTTATCATTTTATCTGTCGTTCTACCGTTCTAATTATTCCTTCCGTTATCTATCTATCTGTCTATCTATCTATCTATCTGTCTATCTATCGTTATGCCTATCTGCTGTTCTATATATCATTCTATCTCTCTCTATAGTTCTGTTGTTCTATTATTCTATCTATTTGTTGTTCTACCATTCTATTTATTCCTTTCATCCATCAGTCCATTGTTCTCTATCATTTTGTCTAATCTATCTATCATCTATCTAGCTTTCTAGGGTTAAATCTATCTAGAGTTCTATCTATCATTCTATTGTTCTATCTATCGTTCTATCATTCTGTTTCTGTGTCTAAAGTTCTAGTGTTCTGTCATTCTATGTATGTCTCTCTGTCTCTCTATAGTTCTATTGTTTTATCGGTCTGTCGGTCGGTCGGTCTGTCTGTCTGTCTAGGCAGGTAGTGAACTGATTGACTAAGTGAAATGTGACATGCCAAAGTTCACATTTATACTGCAGCCAGTGTTTTTTCTGATTCTTCCTACTGTAACAACTCATTCACTAGAGATCCAGCACTGAGATGTTGATGTCTGTAGTATTTCTGTGACGGAAACTGAATGCACTAAAACAAACAAAGGGGAGGCATTGGTACTATAGCAACCAAATGACTGGCACTTTGAACCTTGAATGCAGATTGTTTTTCCTTTAAAGCATAGCAAATATTTGTCATCAAACTTTCATTCTTTATAGTCATAGTTCATAAAGGTATAGAAGAGTTTGTGCAACAATGCCGGATGTTTGGCTTTTTTAAGATTTCCCACTTCATTGAAAGCATCGTGAACATGAGTCTGTTTGGGTTAAAGGTGTGTACAGAGTGAGGAGTGGCCTTCAATTTTTACTCCGCTTATTGAGATTTAATTTCTCTTTAGATTTAATGGAGATCTCAGTAATGGAATGTGACTGAATGAGACAATTATAGCAGCTTTGATGAGAAATGCTTGAGTTCCTATTGAGATCTCTGACTTTTGATTGCGTACTTTGGCAGATCTGAGCACATTTTGAGATGTCTTTGAGATCTCTTTTGAACTCTGGAGGAGACACGTGAGGTTACTGGGGACGTTTTTTAGGTTAAACATCTTAGAAGCAGGAGACTTCAGCAAAAGTCTCCATTTAATCTCATTACTATCTTGGAGAAACAAGTTTGGATTTATTTTTCTGTCTTTTGGGTTTGCTGGACAGGGCTGAGATGTTCAGAGATGAGAATGAGTCACATACTCATTAGATACTTTTGAGAGCTACACCAGATCTATTCAACATCAGACATTTCTAGAAAATTCCCTGCTACCTGAAGTGAATCATGGGCCATTAGAGCCTAATCTCATCTATCTCTTCCCCAAAAAGGCTTGTGGGTTTTTTTTTTAATGGACATCCTATAATAAGCCAGGAGTCTCTTGGCATTAATGCATCCCTTTATTTGGAAAAGATGTTTTTTGTGATCGGGAAAATCCCCTTCACATGCTTCCCGCGTTCAGGACATTTCCTGGTTGTGCGGGCAACAAAACCATCTTTTCTGCTTTTGTGCAAAGATGCAATTAGAAACATTGTGGTGTGTTGCTTGGCTGAAAGATAAAACGATTAGACCTGACGCATGTTTTGCGGGTTGCACGTGAGTTTTGATGGACACACAGATACTGTAATTTGATGCTGTTGAATTTGCATCTGTTTAGCATGGGAAGCAAATGCTGTTTGACCTGTTTGATATGAAGCACATTGACTCTCCAGGGATCCAGCCCTGTCATAACATAATCAGCACTGACCCATTAAAAACCATCTCGGGTTGAACTCTTCGTTTGGCTTTTGAAAAGCAGTGTACACTTTTATCTTCTCTCTTGGTTAAATCTCGGGTGTTGCCATTTCAGTTGTCTAATGCATCACGTCTTAATGTGTTTCCATTTTGGACCTGCTACACAATCAGAGTGTCTAATGGTGATCTCCATTAGCATGAATCCGCTGAGAGAAAAGAGAAAAATAACATTTTTTTTTTTGCTTCTCCTAAAAGATCAATAACCTGATTTCTATAGTTTTGTATTTGGTACTTATAATATCTGCAGAGAGATGGTTGAATTTTTTTCTGTGTGATTATGAAGAGCAGATTGATTTTTGTAAGGGCAGTAACGGCACTATAATGTTTCCTTTTATCAAACAACCTTTTCTGTATTGTAATGACCTATTTAAGTTTTTTAAATATGCAACTGTAGATTTGATGTTTCTGCATTTACACTGCAAAAGCCTAATGCACAGATCAGATTTTTTTTTTAAACGTGTGACATGAAGCATTCTATGATTTTTCTATAATTCTGTACTTTTTAAAATTGTAAGATTTAAAATTTTAGACAAATATTGGAAGTATTATTGCCATTTTGCCATGTAATGCTACCAGTTAATTAAAATAATTTATATAAAAAATATAATTAAATTACTTATTATATATTAAATTATATATTTAATTATTTATTAATAATAAATGTCTATATACATTGGGGATGACCGTTTTATAGTATAATTGGACATTACAAGCTCTTTGCTCAACGTCGTGACACATCCAGGAGTTTTCTAAAAATAGCCTATATTTTAAATATTGTATGTGGTAACATCCCTAACTCATATGAAGTTTTTTTTTTTTTTTTTTTTCCCCAACTAAAAAGCAACAAATATCAGACCAAGAATATATTAGCTTGTAATAGGTTGACGCTGCACAGTGAATGCAGCCTTTTTTGTTGAAAGAGAATGTTTATTGCTTTTATAAGATAAAGTGCTCCATTAAGTGGTTATGAAGAAGAATATTATAAACCACTTTGCACATGACCAGCAATGTCTTTTAAGAAGTAAAATATAACATTATTGCAGTGTAAAAAGCAAATGGGTGTGTAAAAATGCTAACTGAGTATTTCATATTTGTTTAAAGGAAGTTTGGTAATTGAAATTGCAAAATATTTTGGAAACTCCAAATTGTAGATGGGGAAATGTTTGGGAAACCTGTTAGCAGTGGTGCTTGGCAAAAAATCTAGTAGATTGTGCTGCAAGTAGCATTGAAATCTCTCAAAGCAGCTTTAACTGCAGCCGCACATTTACATTCCTCAGAGCCTCAACGTTTTTCCAAAAACTGAGTAGGATTTGGCTTTATTTGTACAGATATGCTCGTGCCCCTTTGCTGATCGGTTCACTTCCTGCAGTCACAGAGGGGATGAAGGACTCCTCTCATTCTGAAAAAGCGGCCTTCCTTTGAAATCCTCACTCAGCTGAACCGAGAAGCAAAACAGGAGTGTTATGTAACAAGAGAGAGGGAAGGAGAAAGAGCTTTTAATTGTGTGTAAAACCGAGGAAGTGAGAGGAGACGTTTTGTTTGAGAGGTCTAACCCTAACCTTTATTTTCGAGAGTGTGGATGGGAACAGTCAACTTGAAATTAAAATTTACTCTATATACTTTCTTCATACATGTTCTGGTTCTAGTGTTCTTTTAAGTGATTCATGCTATTTTAAAGGACTTCCTGTCACTTTTCCTCATTGAATACCCTGTTGCATTTGGAAATGTTGCCGAATTAAAATGTGAGTGTCGTTTCATGTTTACTTTAATCTGTGTTTCGGTATGAGGGTGGGCTGGTGTGTCCGTCTGTGTGTGTGTGGGCAAGTTCACATGTGAGACAAACCCTTTTGAAGTTCAGCCTGTACACTGGGCTTCAAAGACAGTAAACATTATTTAGATTTTTTTTTTTTTTAGATTAAAATGCGTAACCCAAAAGTATCTTGCCAGCTGAACCTCTTAGATGTAAAATATTTGCTTAAAGTACCCCCTGAAATTTTAATGAATGAATTTTTTTCAGTAAATGTTGATTGTTTTTATTTGAAAATTACATTGCATTGCCAAAATGCATGTTAAACTCACAGCACATACATAGCATTTACTGTGAATTGAGCCACTTTGAGACACTGTTAATTATATTGTGATTTCTATTTTGTTTTGATTAATTGTTCAGCCCCATGCAGTTCCTTTAAGAAGCCCCAAGGGTTCTCAAACCGCCATTTGGGAAATGCTGATGTAACAAAAAGAGCATAAAACGAACCAAGAAGTGTGCTGCTTACAGTTAAACGAGTAAAATAGATCCCATAGACTTCCATTGAAGTGAGCCATGTAGTTTTTTGTTTTTTTTTTCCGAAAAAGGACCGGCAACTAACATCGCACAGGCACGTATTTGCTCTCATTAATTAGAAGTGGCTCTTTTCTCTCAATTGAATGAGTTAGAGTTTTTGTTGTTGTTGTTTAATTAAATCATTTCCAAGTGTCCTGATTTGCTCCCACACTGTGACCAAAACACATGTTTGAATAGATGATTGTGAATGAAGGATGCTGTACCGATAATCTTGATCATAAACCTGACCTATGACCCTTTCCTCTGCTCTAGGCACGGGCGAGAGCGGCAAGAGTACGTTCATCAAACAGATGCGTATCATCCATGGCGCCGGATACACAGACGAGGACAAACGCGGATTCACCAAGCTGGTGTACCAGAACATCTTCACCTCCATGCAGGCCATGATCCGTGCCACTGAGACCCTGAAAATCGGCTACAAGTACGAGCAGAACAAGGTGAGAATGATTCGTGCTGAGTGTTTACGTTAGACACGGTGAAAGTGATGAAAACATGCATAGGTCGTGCTTCACACCTACAGCAAAAGACACAATTTTTTTTGTCTTCATAACAGAAGTTGAAGCCTTTTTTGCCTTATATGTGACGTGTAATTTCTGCTCCACTAGTAACACCAAACGCAATTGCAATTTGTTTCTTCATGGGAACAGATTTGGAGAAATTCAGCATTACATCTCTTGCACACCAACGGATCCTCTGCAGTGAATGGGTGCTGACAGAATAAGAGTCCAAACAGCTGATAAAAACTTCACAATAATCCACACCACTCCAGTCCATCAATTAACATCTTGTAAAGTGAAAAGTTGCATGTTTCTAAGAAACAGATGCAACATTAAGACGTTTTCAACTTCAAACTGTTGCTTCTGGCTAAAATACGATCATATTGCTTTCTTCAGTGAAAAAGGTCATCTCATCTGAATCAGGTGAGAAATATGCACAGATCAAGATTCATTAAGATAAATATGTGGGTGGATTTTGATGTGAGAGGACGACAGGGGATGGACTTTATCACTGGAGGAAGCATTGTTATTGATTATGGACTTAGTTTTTAGTTGGAAGCAGTGGTTTGAAGTTAAAAACGTCTTAATCATGGATTTGTTTCTTATAAACATCCAGCTTTTTGCTTCACAAGATTATGAAGTGATGGACTGGAGTGGTGTGGATTATTGTGATGTTTTTATCAGCTGTTTGGACTCTCATTCTGACGGCACCCATTCGCTGCAGAGGATGAATTGGTGAGGAAGTGATGTAATGCCAAATTTCTCCATATTTGCTCCATTAAGAAACAAACTCATCTACATCTTAAGATTTAGATTAAAATTAGCTGCTGTAACTGGTTGCCATTGCTTCTAACCAATCGTTTTAACCGTTAATTGGATTTCACCATTCATAATTTTGCTTTGGTGTGGCAAATGAAACAATACATATATTCCATGCAGTCTCACTATTAAAGGGTTGCTCCACCCCAAAATGAAAATTTTGGCATTAATCACTTACACCCATGTCGTTCAGAACACAAATTAAGATATTTTTGATGAATTCTGACAGCTCTCTGACCCTCCCATAGACAGCAATGTAATTAACACAATCAACCTCCAGAAACGTAGCAAGGAGATAGGTAAAATAATCCATGTGACATCAGGGGTTCAACCATAATTTTACGAAGCTACGAGAATACTTTTTGTACGCAAAGATCAACAATTTGTCTCCTCCGCATCACCGTAGGGTTAGAGAGCTGTCAGAATTCATCAAAAATATCTTAATTTGTGTTCCGAAGATGAACGAAGCTTTTACGTGTTTGGAACGACATGAGGGTGAGTAATTAATGACACAATTTTCATTTTGGGGTGTCACACATAATAGAAGCTCTATAATAATTCTAGAAGGATCAGAGCATGTTTAAAATAGGTTAGATGGAGTATTTCACATCTGCACTGCTGTAGATGATCTATATCTTCCCCTTTTGCTTTTGTCTTAAATTGTTCATCTGTTCTGGGCTGCAGGCAAACGCCATGCTGGTGAAGGAGGTGGACATCGAGAAGGTGTCGTCATTCGACCACCCCTACATTAATGCCATTAAGATGCTGTGGTCAGATCCAGGCATTCAAGAGGCCTACGACAGACGCCGAGAGTACCAGCTGTCAGACTCCACAAAATAGTGAGTATACCTGTCGTCATCTTTGTATTGAGTACAGTACGATTATTTATAAATACCAATTATATATGCACACTTTTGTGTATCCTCAAAATCTACATGAAATCAAAAATGACCCAGTTTACTTTCCTAATATGTGTTCCTGGTGATATTGTAAATGATTAATTGGTGCATGTTATTTCATTGTAAAACATTTGTACATCTGGAATTTTGTCATTGTTTACTCATCCTCATGCCATTCCAAACCTGTGTGACTTTATTTCTTCCGTGAACCACTAAAGGGGATTTTTTTCCCCATGCAATTACAGTAAATTAGAACAGAGGCTTTCAGGCTTGCAAAAGTTTGATTTGACTCACGTACTCTAGTCAACTGAACTAGACTGAAATGTGAGTCTTTAATCACTGATATTCTTGACTTCTAGAATCAATGATTCTTTAAAAAAATCTGAATCAAAAGGTGAGTTTGAATTCGGAATCGCACATAGCTATTTCTCATGATCTCTGATCGAGAACAATTTTCAGTGAATAACTCGCACAATGCTGTCATGTGACTTCAGAAGATTTACAATATAGCACATGAGTCCTATAGACTACTTTTATGATGCATTTGTGTCCTGTTTAGTGCTTGAAAGCTTGTGTTCCTATTCATTGTAAATGACAAATACAATTCTTAAAAAATTCTCCTCCTCAGTTGAAAAGTCATACATGTATGAAACAACAGGAGGGCGAGTAAATGAATTTTTGTTTTTGGAGCAACTATCATTTTCATGCTAACCGATATCCAAGATGTTATTAAATCTCGAAAAAGAAGGGGCAAAAAATCAATTTCTGCTTAAAAATAACTCGTCTTTCAAATCAATTCATGTCTCAAAGACCGTGTTTTAGTGTTTCGTGGCCCTTTTTCTGAATGAGTTTGTGTCCATGTCTCTCTGATGATCTAATTTGGCAGTCAGTCTTGTCCTATTTCTTTTACTGGCCCAATAAAATATAGAGGCAGTGTGTATTTCACCACATTAATACACACAGATGTATGAAGCCTGGAGTTGGTTCAAGAATCATTGGCATCATGTGAATCACACCCCCTGCTGGTTTGTTGGGGTAATACAGGTCACATTAGTGCAGTAGGAATATCTGGGTGACAGCAGTCAATTAAACAGATTTACACAAGTTCAACTCATAAAATTAGAAACAATCATTTATTGAATAATTTGTCTCTTTATTTATATAAATTTATAATTCATCTGTGTCGACAGCAGTGACAAAATGCAAAGGTATTGAAATGAATCGGTAAATCATTTTTTTTAAAGTTCATTTATATAAACCATTCGAATGAACCAGTTCACTCAAACGAATCAGACTTTTCCAGCACTACATATCAGAGGATGAGATGTTCTACACAAGCATTTGATTTATTAATTAGTTCGTTGATTTTATCAGTTCTGGTGAATATGTAGTTTAATTCAAAAAAAAAATATTGTGGTTTAATTGATAAAACAAATGTCAGGGATGCATATGGACACATCTCATTTAAAGTTTAAATTTTTTTAAGATTTTGACAGCATTTGCTGAATTAAACATGCAACATAATGAGGCCATGTGACAACACTGTAGGCAGACTACTGGCTACTACGGCTTCACATGCTATTACAAAATAGTATGCAATGTACAGTATGCATGTTGCAAATGCAATTGAGGAATAATTCTAATTTGAATATTTATACATTTATTTATTTATTTTTTGTTCAGTAAAGTAAAAATTACTAAGAAAAATGTAACATGGAAAAAAATGACTAACATTAATTTCTTTATTCTTGTATATATTTATATATATTTTCCAGGGTTTAATTGCATGAAAATAATGTCACAATGTAGTAAAATCTTAATTGTTTTACAACACCTTAATATTCTTTATGCAGAATATAATTAATCAATTCTTTGGATTTTAAATAAGTTCTTGGCAGTTTTCTTGGTGTTTTTCTTCTCCTCATTCAACATTCAATTCAAATAAGTCAAAGATATTTATCATTACATACAGCATACTATTTCACTCATACTGTTTTTCAGATATATTAGACAGTATGCATTGTACATTCTGAAAGTAAGATAGGTCTACCTTAATTTGCCGAGACACACAAAACCTTTGTCTTCCCTATATAGCCACTGTGTTTTTTTAGATTGTCTCACAAGACAGCATAATGAGCATCCTCTGAGATCTGCTGACAGGGGACGTTGTCTGACTCTCGAGGTTTCTGCTGGAAACATCCTTTACCAAACCACCCGCTTGTGATATAAAGGGGTTAATGATGTTTTTATCTCTCTCTCCCTCTCTTTCTGTAGCTATCTATCTGATCTGGATCGTATCGCCGAATCCTCCTACCTTCCCACCCAGCAGGATGTTCTGAGGGTTCGAATCCCGACCACAGGGATTATTGAATACCCGTTTGACCTTCAAAGCATCATTTTCAGGTAGAGGACACGGCGCAATTATTCATCAGCTTTCGTTTGAAATTTAGGAACTTAGCACTGAATGTAGGTTAGCATTGAGAATACATCCGTGGAGGAGAGTTATTAATATGTTCCCGAGCTGAAGATGACTTTCTAGTGTGTGACCTACAAAGAAACAGCCCACATCAAAGTTGTCTTTTCTGCACTTCTGTTGATGATTTTTTTTTTTTTTTTTGTATTTGAGCATTTCAGCAAAACATTTTCAAATTTTCTCTTGAGAGAGAAGCGCTGTCATGGGCAGAAGTACAAATTTAAATAAGTATGATCAAAAAGTTTTGATTTTTTTCTCACCCAGGCTGCATTTATTTGATAAAAAAAAAATATTTAAAAACTGAAATATTATTACAAATTAAAATAACTATTTTCTATTGTAATATATAGTAAAAGGTAATTTATTGCTGTGATGGAAAGCTGAATTTTCAGAATCATTACTCCAGTGTTCATTGTCACATGATCCTTCAGAAATCATTCTAATATGCTGATTTGTACTCAGGAAACATTTTTTAATATTATCAGTGTTGAAAATAGTTGCACTATGAATTTATTTTATTTAATAGTATACTTTGATGAATAGAAAGTTCAAAAGAACAGCATTAATTTGAAAGAAATCTTTTGGAGCATTCTAAATGTATTTACTGTAAGTTTTGATCAATTTAATACATCTTTGTTTGGTAAAAGTATTAATTTTCTTTGAACTGTAGTGAGCACAGGGACATAGCAACCCCTTGCTTATTGAAAGGAATTCATTCTATTGTAAAGAGGTTTATTTTTCATGGTCGCAGTTTAAATGACTCCAAGCAGAAGCCTCTGTCATCCGGTCGCTGAGGTTAAACAAATGCACAAGTGGTAAATGGTAATCCCACCATGGTTTGCATTTACCGACTTCCGCCCTTTTAGCAAATCAGATTTCTAGATATTGTTTGATACTTTTTTTATTGGTAGCACTTTGCGTGTTATTGCCTGCTTAGGACAAATTACTTTGCTGTACTCCTCATTTGTAAGTCGCTTTGGATAAAAGCATCTGCTAAATTAATGAGTGTAAATGTAAATCAGTGACGGTGAACATCATATATTGTAATTAATATTCATGGCCCAGGGGTGTGGCCTATGTAGACAAAAACTAGCTAAAATAATAGTTTAATAAAAATAAGTGATTGCAAAACAACCTTTTTAAAAAAATTGTTAATTTTTTCACTACTGTAACCTAGATTTGTAGTTTTTGCAGTAGTATATTAGGCCTAATTATTTAAGTTTCATATAGTTGCACACATGTATGGACATTTCATTTTATCACATCCAGTGTGACTGCACATTTAAAATGTGCTTATGAAGAGACTGATGAGATTTACAGTGTGTTTTTGAATCGTTCCTGTGTGCGTGATATGAAAATTCATGAAAACACACGAGATTATTTCTGCCCTCTCTGCCATATTGACTCCATAAATGATTACCATCAGCTCTGTGGTTGTTAATCTCTGTAAAACTGTCTTAAACCCTCACGCACCTCGCGTCGAGCTTCCCGGAAGAGTAAAAGTGAACGCGCACGGCCTCTCTCGCTCTCTCTCTGTCTGTCCTCCTGCCAAAGTTCGCGAAGTGCGGAGTGAATGTGGAGACTCGTCCTACATTATAGAGCGTGTGTATGTTCAGAAGTAGGTCACCGAGCCCCTGGCTGAAGGAAATGAGGACGCTTCTATCTGAAGGAGCTTTATTTTGGGCAGCCAATCCTAGAGGGCTTCATTTATCAAAGGCCCCTCTGTGAACTGCTGGCTCAGGACTGGAGCTCTGACTCCACTAGGGGGCGCCGTATAAATCCTGTAATAAGTGCTGGATAAACAGCGCTGGTTCTGGCTGCACACATTTACTGTGTTTCTGAAATCTGGGGCTGCCAGTGTTTTCAGGAAAGCATGCTAAAATACTACTTTTATTCTTAATGCAGTATGCATATTTTGTATAGTATGCAAATATTTCCACAGTATTTATCTTTTATTGACTCATTATGTGATTGGACTGACAGAGGATCACAAAAATATTTTACACAAAATTGCATTACTTTTTTTTTTTTTTTTTTTTTTTTTTTTTTAATTTAATTGCATTAAAACTATTTTTTATTTACACAGGGTGATTCCTGGACTTGCTGGATTTAACATGCAGTGTAGCATACTATTTGAAATGTTTCTAATTGCATAATACTTTCTGGTTCAAATATGATTTTTTTTTTTTTTAAATAGTAGCCAGTATTTTTTCTGAATTAAATGCTTGCGTGCTGCATACTACATTGTATGCAGTATTGTATATTGCCTACTGCTTTTTAAGTAGCATGTAAAACTGAAAGTATGCTTTATGCAATGGTAAATAAACAGTACTGTACTATGTTATTGCATCATGGTTTTTTGCAAATTTGGAAATTTTCAAGATCTCAAGTATGATTTCTTTTTTTAAATAATATACAGTATATACTGCACAGTATGCATAAAGTGACAGATTTTGTTCAGAATTAAATGCTTGCATACTGAATACTATGATGTATGTAGTTTACTGTAAGCATATGCATATACTGTATATTGCCTGTTTTTAAATCTGTAAAAAGTATAGATTATGCAGTGATAAACAAACAGTACTATACTATGTTGCTGTCACATGACCTCACTATATTGTAGATTCAATCCACCCAGCTGTCAATCCAAAAATTTTTTTTTTTAATCCAAATATGCTTTAAAATGCCTTAACGTGGATGTAATAATGTGACTAAAAGGAGTTTGTATGTTTGATATAGCTTCCATTGCATTCAGCACACTAGAAACTGTAAGGTCATTGCATTATGGGATACAGTGCTCCATGCAGTGTGTTCTGGTTGTGTACTGTGCATTTTAACATGTCTTTCCATGCATACAGAGGATTTGCATACTGTGCACAGTATAAGCATGAATTATTAATGCATATAATGTCAGTAACAAATCAATAATGCAAACGCTTGCTCTCTTTGTCTTTCAGGATGGTTGATGTGGGGGGTCAGAGGTCAGAGCGCAGGAAGTGGATCCACTGTTTTGAGAATGTGACGTCCATCATGTTCCTGGTGGCTCTGAGCGAGTACGATCAGGTTCTGGTGGAATCGGACAATGAGGTGAGCAACTCATTTATTATAGACTTGTTTATCTTTACACTGCATACTATTTCACATACTGTTTCTATGCAAAGTAAGTTTATTTATAAACAGGGTTCCCGCGGGTCCTTAAAAAGTCTTAAAATGTCTTAAATTTACTTGTATCAAATTTAAGGTCATAAGTCTTAAATTGTACTAGAAAGTCTTAATTATGATTTATAGGTCTTAAATTTGGGTACAGACCAGAATCGCGATACAGTTTAATGTGACGATAAAACTTCAAAAGGCTATAAATAAATATGAGCGCTGCATGATTCAAAGTCCGGTGCTGCGCTGCTTTGTGTTCTGCTGTTACCGCGGAAACAGTTCCGAAAGCGCCTCCTGCTGGCTTAGAATGAATGTGCATGTTCTATAAGGCTGTTGTTGTGAGTAGGGTATTCATGCATTACTGGAGGCTGTAGTTTCAGAACCAGATTTCTAGGACCCTATAGTTTATTTTTATTTATTATTATTATTATTATATTTATTTTTTCCATCATCAGGAACAGGCTGAGATCGGCACCGGAGCCTCCTCTGGGAGACACACACATGCAGCGGACACTGGAGAAACACCTGACAGAAACCCACGCCCGTCTGTCCTCCAGAACAAACACCATCAGAACATCACACTGTAAATGGACTGTTTAACATGTTTTATAATAATGAGATGAAAGACGCACCTGCCGCCAGTCGCGCGCTGGGATCAGATCGTCATAGGTCACGAGCAGCGTCCTCCATCCGCGCGCCCGTGCGCGCCCCCGCAGCTCCCGCGCCAGCCGGGATTTACCGGCCGCCGGTAACCCGCTCAGAACACAGAGAGCCGCCGCGAGACTCATACCACACCGACACCGGAGGAACCACCGGCGTCACGCGCCTCTGACCAGCGCTCCGGAACCTGTTCGCAACTGTACGCGCAGACCCCGCCCACTCGCCGAACACCGCCCGCTCATTGGCTGCTGGAGTCTGACGCCATGAAAACAGGAAGTGTGATTCGGGCTCTTTAGCGTCTGCGCAGAATCTCTCCGAATAAAACTTTAGCTAGGAGAGACTGCAGTAAAAAAAAAACACGTGATCGTTGCTTTACAGTGTTATTATCTGCTGTACGTTCATAGATCCTCATCAGTGCGTTATATTGTGGTGTGTTGATCTGAATAACTGAGATTAAGAGAATGTGTGAGTGATGAAGCGCCAGAAGCTGCAGGAGTCACTTCATGAAGGAAGGTAAACTCATTCAGATCCAGCAGAGCTTCAGTCTGGAGAGTGTTTTATTGACACTGGCGATGCATCCATATCACTTCTATTCAGCAGGACTGAAGATGCAGAAAAAACACAGAAAGCAGCTCCTGAAGCTTCATCTGAACTCCGGAGGAAGCGACAGATCAAAAGCAGCCGGACTCTGGAGGACTGGCTGCTGAAGAAGCCCAGCGTGACCCAGAGCTGCTCTCATCCTCCTCATCCCGAACCCGAGGAGAACCCACGGAACCGGGAGAGCGCGCGCACCCCAGCGGCGTCTGACGGAGAGCAAAGCCCGTTAACCTCCGAGATAAACTCCGCGAACGGACCCAGACGAGCCGGTTCTGATCCTGCCGCGAACACAGCGACGCGCAAAATCACACACTTCTTCACGAAAGCTCCGCGCGGAGGAAGGTGAGTAACAGACGCGTCCATCCAGCTGCCGCGACAGGAATGCGCATGCGCTGAACGCTACTCGGACATGACCAGCGTCACGTTACGTAATTAATATTCATGAGACCTGGCGCCGCCCTGAGCCGCTAAAAAGTGATATTTGCATATAGTTTTGGCCTAATAGCTATACGTTTATGATAACAATGCTAGAGTGACTGTGGGAAATGTAGTATTCAGACTTTGCTGATTAGTTTGATACAGAAGTTTCCTCTGAAGTTAAACTCGCTCGGAGTCTAAACTGATCTCAGATCTGCTCTGATACGGAAAGTGGAAGTGAAGAAAACGAAAGTGATTTCTGACACTCGGAAACTTCGCGTTCGTTACCGAGCGTGTTCCGTTCGAGGCTGGTGTGGATGGACGCGGATCGGTCACCGGCACCGGGAGCACCGGAGGCACCGGGGGGCTCGGCTCTGGTTCTTGTGTGCGTCGCGCTGTTCCTCTTCTTCTGTCCGGTTGCGCTCCTGAGGGCCGCCGCGGTGCGTATCTCATATATACAGCCTCCAGAGGCTAAAGCCATGAAATATACACATTTAGTCTCAGTGCTGGGAAATAACTATTACGTAATTTAATTACAAAATAAATCTAATTGTAATCAGTTACAGTTACTGATAAAAATGTGTTATTAAATTACAGTTACTTATGAAAATGTTAATGATTATTACAAAGCGAGTTACATCTTGATATTTTTTTCACACACATACAGATTTAATTGATTTCTTTAATAAATTGAATTGACTGTTCTAAAATATGAGACAGCGGTGTTTCAGGAGTTTAGGACACATGTTTATTCGATAACTGTTTTATTTCCTATTTGGTTTTATGTATATGCTTTATTTTTTAAGATGAACTGTTAGATGCCAGTGTCTATGCTAAGATTTGATTTCAAAAACAGTATCATAGAAACTATTTCTTGTTATAGTTTTAAATCTGTATTTAACCTCAGAGCGATCTCAAAGCAAGTCTGTTTTTGTTTTTGAAATTTAGAAAAGTAATCAAATGTAATCAGTTACATTACATTAATAAAGTAATTGAAATAGTTACACTACATTTTAAATAGGATAACTTGTAATCTGTAACCTATTACATTTCCAAAGTAGTCTTCCCAGCAGTGATTAGTCTCTATAGACCGCTCAGTTTCGTCTTCAGTGCTCTGGTCAGAATGACTGCTGATGTTGTTGCAGAACATGACACAGTTCTGTGGGATGATGAAGAGGCGTCTCTCCGTCTGGAGGATCAAATACTCTGAGAGGAGCTGCTCCTTCCTCAGACGCTTCCACAGATCTTCAGCGTGAGTTTGACGGATGTGATCCGAGTCAAAGCTGCTGTGAACGATTGCTAATATCATGACAGGTATGACTGAGAAATTACACCTGAGGAGCCTCAGCCAATCAGAAACTCTCTCGAGGGCGTGGTCTTTCCATCAGAGTCCAGTCTAAGGTGGTTTGCTGGTCTTAGCTGGTTTTAGCTGGTCTAAGCCTGTTTGTTCTGGTGTGTTTTGTCGGCTAGACTACAGAAGATCCACTGTCAAACCAGCAAAAATACCACACATAATCATTATTTATTAAAACATCTGCATTGCTCACAGCAGCTTTACAGTCGCTCTGAAGATGTGGTTTGATTTCCTCATTCCTGATGAACTCATTACAGGGCAGACGCTGCAGCAGGGGCTGATGGGAAGGCGCTCGGACCTGGTGTTTCTCTCAGTGAGCTGAGGAGGGCGCCGGCGTGCAGCGGTCCGTTACCGGCCCTGAAGCCCACCGACAGCCACACGGTTCTGATCCGGGTGAGTGTCAGACGACTCTAAACGAACACACCCGCTCCTCTCAGCGCTCCAGAGAGTGTGAACGCTGCGCCGCTTCGCTTCCGCAAACATCAAGAAATCAAAGCTTAACAGCCATGAAATATCACTAATGAATGAGTGAAACACCTTTAATGAAAGGGACAAACAACCTAGTTTATAATTATTAAACAAACTGAAACCCAACAAAAGCAAAAGCATAAGATGAAGTAGAAATGATGAGCTTCCTGTGAATGTAAGCCTGTAAAGCTCACCACACTTATTGTGACATTAGCTGCAAAATTAATTATTACATACAAATGCTATTATAAAAGTGCTAGTATTTCTGTGATTCAAGGCTGAATCTGAGAGGTTTAAAGATCTGTATTTGTTTGTCAGACTGATCTGTTGCAGCCCGGTGAAGCTCCAGAGCCGCATCCATCTCCAGATCAGCTGCAGGACTGCTGGGACGACACACACGTCAAACTACCCTGCTCCGAGCACAACCTGTTCCCCGCGGACCACACGGTCTCACACACACTCACACACACTCTCACACACACACACACACACACACACGCACACACTCACACTTACACTCAGACACACACACACACAC
>JAFVLL020006157.1:0-89154 GCA_021397915.2 Tor tambroides | reverse complement strand
ACACTTGCCCGAAAAAGTGCGGGGGATGAATTTATGTGATATTAAAAGTGGGGGGGACACGTCCCCCGCGTCCCCCGCGTAATCTACGCCCCTGTATTATGGAGCATTTTTCAATACACTGTCCCTTTAAGATGAGTACCTACTTAGTCCCTCTGTTCTTGGCCCTGTACTCAGCTAAAGAAGCCCAGTCAGTTTGTTCTCACTTTAGAACAAACCATTGCCAGTTCTTGATGAAAAATGTGTGGGAGAGCCGCACATGAATCACACATTTGGCTGTATTGACAGTGGAAGTGTATGAACACGCTTGATTCTTCCTTATGGTCAATATGTATCCCAATATGCAAGCCTTGTTAAAAATGAATCATCAAACTCCATACTTCACTTTAATTTTTCATCAAAACACACCCCTCGTTATCCAGCCTTTCTGCATTTTTGCAGCCTTTATCGACATGTGAGTACCAATTAAATTCTTTGGGTGTCTGAGCAGGCAGATAACGCCCTTTCAATCCCATTCTCCAGTCCCGTTCCCAGTTTCAAGGCCCCCTGTTCAATTTAATGCATTTCCAATTTTAACCTCACGCACGCAATCCACCAGGCCAGAAAGGTTTTAATAGGCGTTGGGGAGAATTTGCTGGAAGGCAGCGCTGCTCACTACTGCCTGACTTTCATTCCATGGCCCTTTTCATTCTCCGCATGGAGGCGTACACTGAATGAGGGTGACAATAAAATGAGCCCAACAAGACGGCTGCAGCTAAAATGTTGTTGTTTGCATGCACGTTATATCTGAAGGCCCTTGTCAGGGGGTACAGAATGAAAACAGTATTTCAAGTAGATGACGCAGGAATTAAAAAAATACATAGTGAACTGATAGGGACTGGTTGGGGTTTGGGTTAAGACCAGAGTGTAAGATAAGAGTGACCCTTTGTAATGAGAAATAATCATCAGTCCGCCTGTCACCGTCTGTTCCCATATATTAACAAAAACACATCAGTACACACGCTGGACACCACGGAAACAAGTGTGCAGGTCTAGGGCAGAAAAAAAGTGAAAATGCAATAGTAAGTGGAGGACATAAAAACAAAGAGAAAACAAAGAAATAAGGGCCAGAAGCCTTTCAAACAGGTACAGTAGAAAATTATAGAATGTAAATATATGTATGCATTTTTATAATATATTTTATTTTTACATTCTACACTGTATTTACTATAAATATACTAAATCTATACTATATTTTTTTATATTTTATAATATTTATTATATTTGATCCATGATACTGAAAAAAATGCTGAATTGGTGCTCAAGAAACATCTTATTTTTATCAATGTTGAAAATGTTTTTGCTGCTTAATATTTTTATGGAAACTGTGATACACTGCTATTCAAAAGCTTTGGGTAAGTATGATTAAAAAGGAAGAAATTAATTCTTAATTCACCTAAGGATGCTTTAAATGTACAGGGTTTCCACAAAAATAATAAGTAGCAAAAACTGTTTTCAACATCCATAATAGTAAGAAACATTATTAATAATCATTAAGGATCATGTGACACTGAAGCCTGGAATAATGGTTGCTACAAATTCAGCTTTTACATCACAGGATTAAATTATTTTATAAGTTTATACTATTTTATAAGTTATTTTAAATTGTAATAATACTTCACAATATTACTATTCTTATTGTATTTTGATCAATTAAATGCAGCCTTAGTAAGCATAAAAGACTTCTTTCAAATACATTTAAAAAATCTTAATTATTCCAAACTTTTGGCCACCAGTGTATATAGATATAAACTTGAATATATAATATAATTATTATACATATATCATTATACACTGTCAATTTTTAAATTTTTAAGTTTAAGGATACCACAGCTAAATTGTCATGTTTGATAAAGCAATGCATTCAGGCTTACAAAACACCAAATCCACACTATGTTGAGCACCAAGTTGCTGAGTTTCCCATCTAAAGTGCAGATAAGGCACCCTGTTTGCTGATCACACCTCAGTAAGACGCCGCAAGAGACAAAGAAGCGCAAAACCCTCCGCCCAGACGCTCTCTCCTCAGATATCTGTGACGAAAAAGACAGATCCAATCAGTCAGAGAGAACCGGCAGGACAGAGAAGCGCATCGTCAGGACAAACACAATTAGTCAAGAGGAGAACTGCACGGCGATGCACTAACACCGGTTTCAAATAAGCCACGGGGCGGTGTGCCTTGAAATAAATGACACTTGTGGGACGTTGTGCCCATGTGATTAGGCACGGCTGACTTTCACACTCTGGATCTGTAATTAATTCTGATGGACGCTGATAAATTAACTGAGTTCCCTCACTCAGGTGCCCCTGCATTCTAATGCATGAAGCTTATTGTACAATAGATGCCCTGCATTAATCAAGGGCAGTGGGAAATGACATTGGTATAAACACTCAAGGGTGTCTCATGCCTGGTATGTGATCTATGCAGTTACATGCACATTACTATCAGATTAGAATGACATGCCTCACATTCATTATTAGAGTTCATTTTGGGGGGGGGGGGGAGCTAATTTTACTTGATGCAATAAGTTTAAATGGATTCTAATCAGTCAAGTGTGTGACTGTTATTTTGCTATGATTATACGCTCATAACACTGAAACAACAAGCAAGGATAAGTAAAACTAGTGGAAAGCCTCTCTGGTTGCCTTAAAATTATAATCAGTGAGTCATTAAAATGTATATAAAGTGTTTAAAGAGCAAAATGGCAAACACATCTACTCTAAATTCATTATTAGGTCTCAAACCAGTTCTTTAACACTAGTTTTAATATTTATATTGTTATGGTAATCTACTAGAAGATAATACTTGGTAGTTCTTTGGCTATGTTCAAATTGAATACTATCTTACTATTTACTGAATACTGTGCAGTACACACTGTATAGTACACTAAAATAATATTAATTTAAAAAGCAGTCAGTAAGAAATGGTGTCCAATCATTTTTTTCAGATCAGATCTTAATTTTTCAAATAAAGTGAGGTAAAAAAAACCAACAATACATTACTATACAGTAAGTCAAAAGTAGCCTACCACTCAAACTGGTATCTATCTATCTATCTATCTATCTATCTATCTATCTATCTATCTATCTATCTATCTATCTATCTATCGCCAAATCAAATAATAAGTCAAGAAAGAGATAGAAAACATTTAAAAAATGGAAATAAAAGCTTTTTAGCAGTATGGCAGTATGCAATTCCATATAACAAATATAACAAATAACATTTGTTATTTGCTGTCACCCTAACTGTTTTGTTTGTGTTGTGTTATGTAACCCTATGTTCTGAGTTTTTTGTAACACATAATTTGAGCTGTTTCATTTTGCATATGATTTTTGTAAATGTTTACTTGAGATTTGACACTGCAGTTAAACACATTTGTTGTACTGTTTTTAATTGTCCTATTACTCAAAATGTTCTTGTTTTATAAATTAACCACTGTTTACTAGAACAAACGAAAAAATAATGTAGTTACAAAAGAATTATTAAAACCTAATTAAATGTATTTAAATAAAAGTGTGTTCATTAGCACATTGTTTTCTGCTGTTGTATCAATAAATGAAATTAAGATTCATGCAGTTTCACTAATGCTACTACTGAGTACTGAAATTCTTGTTTCGAAACAACCCTAACTGTAGACCATTTGAAATTTGGGTCATTAGTAGATAATTTGAAGTTACATTTGGGAAAATGTGAATTATTTCATGGATAAGTTTTACGAATGATAGCAGTCATAAAACCCTTTCAACTATATTATTGTACATTAATTCATTGTGTTCTCCTTCATGAAACAGCGAAAGGTTCCTGGCGGCTTTGAGGGGAACGAGGAAAATTAGGAGCGTGGCCTTGTTATAACCTCATTCCACAGCTAAACCGCACTGTTCAAATTCAAATGAGTTTAGCACAAATCTCTCCTGGCTGGCTTAAATCTACAAAAGATTAAACCACATTGAAGTATCCCCCTGAAAGGGATAAGATTACTGGAAATGAGAAGAAAGAATGTCCTCTGCAAAACAATAGGATCTCATTTCTACACATCTGCACTTGTAAAAACATCAGCGTTTAGTTCTGGGCACGAGCAGTGTCCCGTACAGGCAGCGCTACAAACTGTGTCAGCATAGAGGACAGGGCTCATGAAAACAAGTGACAGGCTATTAATAAAGCTTGACCATTAGCCCTCTAGTTATAATTGAGCTGTGGAGGAGGGCAGATGAAATTGTGCTGTCTGAGGTTATTGATCCATGCTATTGAGGAGAATGATACTTCAAACACTGATGTGTGAGGTGAATTGGCTCAAAACCTCAGATGTACAGCACTGAGAGCAGCTTTGATCAGAGAAAAGCTGAAATAGCTCCACTCAACATCTAAAAAAAGAAAAAAAAGTGAATTTGCATCTTACATCTAGTGGATGAGGACCAAATTGAGAAACCAAATAAGAGACACCATGAAATTCACTCTAAAGTACATTTTGGATCTAATACTGAGTGAAATTTCACCGCAATATCCATCCAGCTCCCAAAAATACCTTTGGTTCATTAGAAAGAGTATTTTAAGCAAAAGGAAACAACATCTGTTGTCAGGGAGATAAAGTCCTGAGATCATAATGAAAAAATTTTCTTAAAAAAAAGAGTTTCTTAAAACGAAGTTCCAAACATAGGTTCGGGTGGAGCCTAATCATTCAGTTCTGTCAATTATCATTACGAGCCTATATAAGCAGCACTCATTGCACCGTCCCAGCATCAATTCTTCTGGCATCCCTCCACCTCCCCATCTCCTCCTCTATTTCTGTTATTCTCCCTCTAGGCAGTACCGCAATGGAGGGTTAATCTATGTGCTCAAGCCAAGCCTCAGGTTCAAGCCTCCATTAAAGACAGAAAGCCAAGTTCATTTACACTTTAGGACTGGATGGGCAAGCGAACTCTTGAAAAGAAAAGTTGTATGGCATAATCTTTTTATTATCTCTCTCTCTCTCACTCTCTCGATAGATAGATAGATAGACAGATAGATAGATAGATAGATAGATAGATACCAATTTGAGTGGTAGGCTACTTTTGACTTATTGTATAGTAAAATATTGTTTTTTTTGTTTTTTTTACCTCACTTTATTTGAAAAATAACATTCACACAAAACATATACCTCATTTATAGAATCATAAGATTGAATTTTTTAAATGTAAAGGTTCTTCAAACTCATATGATTCCAACATGAACAAAAAGAGTACATTTCTAAGCACATGCACTTATTTTTTAAAGGATTCCCTTTTCTGTATTATTCACTGACCCAATTTTGACCACCATTTAACATCAAATCAAAAGAAATAAACACACAGTCCTTGAGAAACGAAGAAGATTCTTACAAAGATGTAGAAATCTCTTTAAGCAAAGCACTTTGTTAACCTGACTCTTTGAAGCGACCCTGCCAACAGGCTTCTGGGTGTTTAACTGTCCAGCTTGACAAATACATTCAAATCAATCTCAGCTATCAGCTCAGACAGGCTGGAGACCAAACTATATTTATTGAACTGTACAGAGGACCCACTTAATCCAAAGCAGTTGAGAGTATCGACCCTCAGTCAATATCCATGCGCCACCCATGGTTCTGGAGACGACTTATGGATCCCTCTCACTCCAGTGGACAGCGGCTTGAGTTTTGACCCTCTCACTGCTCACGGTGCTGTTTAAGCATCCAATCCATATCGTCATATCTACCCACGGAGCACACTGACAGTTTCTGCACACACTCTGGAATATCTGTGGGTCTATTTAGGAGAGCTATCCGGACTCAGGATGCGTTATCACCGCACTGATGAATCAGCGTGAAGGGGAGATAGTTAAAAAGACTAAATCGCTCAGGCAGCACGGAGATGCTAACCATAATAAGCTGAGTGTTTGGCCAAGAAGCTGGGAATGAATAAAACAAAAGCAGAAATCTACAAACTGTGAAGCAGATAACTCCATCCATCTGAATGTCAGATGCTTCATTCCTCATGAAATGGCCAAATGGTTGATATTTGAACAACTTCAACCGACAGAAAAGCTGTAGTTGACTGAAATATGTTAAATGTACTGCAGTAATTTCTCTCAGGACCTGACACACTCTTTATTAAAGAGATAGTTCGCACTTAAATCTGTCATCATTTACTCATCCTCATGTTGTTTCAAACCTGTATGACTTTCTTTTGCAGAACATTTCAATTCATTGAAATGTTTCAAATGATTTGTCTAAACATTGTATAAACTCTTTGAGTTTCATTGTATGGAAACTCAATAGGGGCCAGTGCTGTTTTGAGAGCTGTCTCATCTTTTCCAATGTGTCTTCAAAGAATAATATAAAAACTAATGTTTCTGTGGTGAAGTAGTTACCAAGGACTCAAACTCTCAAATCCTGCACTGCTATTTCTTAGTTCAGATGTGGATATTTACTTGCCACTGGCTTATTTTTTCCATTATGTAGGTGGGATGACAACAAGGACACAGAATTCTAGTGAGGAAAAGAGATGAAAATAGCTTGGCAATCAACACCTAAAAATGGCTGTACAAACAAACAAAAAGAAAAAGAAAATGTACTGAGATGTTTCTAAACCAATAAGAGATAAATGCACAAGCAGCAGAAATTTTTAGTGTGAAATTTCAAACAATTAGTAAAATCAATATATCTGTAAAGCGCACACACAAAAACTTTTGTACAAAACTTTTGAGATTTGTAAGGTCTAATTAGGTTTACATTGAAGCTGAAGTGTACATATATATTTTCAATGTTAAAACACTTTTTCCAATCCTTGCCTAATAGGCAGAAATGAAAAGTATAAACATTGCTCTGCTTGTTTATGCATTCCAACCAGTTTGACCCAGCAACAGTGAATCAACCAATGGCGTGATCAATTTGCACGACCAATAGCTAATGTGGAAACCTGTAAGAGAAGAGTCATTATTTTTGATGCAGAAATTAGGCCTATACATTTCAGTTTTAAAACCAGAGCTTTTTTTGTTCAAACAAGGTAATAACGCACCTTATTTTTAATGTTTAGCTGTACAAAAGCAGTCAGTTATGCTGCTTTATGTTGCAAACAGGTATTTTTTTATTATTATTTGAAAATTTTTTATTATCAAAATCATAAAAACACCAGTTTGCAGCACAGATAGTTATACTATTTATTGTACTTGTTATTCTTCTAATTATTCACTGTAAAGGTAGTGAACAGGAAGAACTCCAAGCACGGGATATCTCTGAGCGGGAACAAAAGGAATGTCTTTGTGTTTAACCTGTGATCGTAAACTAATAAATGGCCAGCACCTCACTCAAATCGTTGGAACAGCATCCTGTCCTGTTCTCTCTCACATCTCACGAGATCCATAAAACAAGGATAAATTTGAGGAAAAGGACATCTGGCGACCTTTGAAGGACAGAACCGTCCACGCTCCCGATCCGCTATTACAACAAAGTCAAATAAACAGATAGTACAAAGCACTTTGGATCTGCCAATGCTCCAGCAAGGACTCTCCCTGAATCCAATACCTGCTATTGCTTTTAACCATAATTCAATGATGGTATCAACAAGGAAAGACAGATATACACGGACCAGATGTTCAACAAACCTTTCCATGACCTAAAGACCTTCCTTTTCGTTCTCCCTTCTTCCAAAGGAATGCGCTCTTTCTCCCTTCTTGGGCAAAAGAACAATCTAACTTTTATTGACTTTGCCAAAAGTATAAATTGTAATGACTGCTTAGATTAAAGCAATATACTCAAGGGACAATATCTATATATTCAGGTTGTATTTTTATACTCAGGTTGTCGCTATAAGCTTAACTATGTTATTGGGATTCGTAATATTTTATAATCTTTTGATGTCTAATTTTCTCGATCGCCATTGTTAGTTTCACATGTTCGATGTGACTATTTAGAATTTAGGATCATATGCATGATGGGTTATTTCTAATCTTTTTTAATTTGAACCCTTTGTGTGTTTTAACAGGGAAAGCTATTAACGTGTGTGAAATATGCTGAAGTTTGGTCTCATATTAATCACCATGGATAGCAACAATTTTGTGTGAATGAAAATTAGTTTTAGCATCATAAGGAATGATTATAACACTTATAGAAATCTGCCAGGACATTGTCTTCATGAGACAAGATAACAGAGCAGATAAATTCAAGCATGGAAAACCGATCCATATGGGCGGGGCTCCGCCCACAGGAACCATTTCATTGGAGGAACGCCGAGGAACGCCCTGACGTCAGCCCATCTTAAAAAACGGACTCCCAGCTTAGCTCTTCGGCTCTCTTTGTTTGCTCGCGCTGCTTGAAACTCTAACTTTGTCTCCAGTGAGGCTTCCTCCAAAAGCGCTCACCGCCATTAACACCCGCCGAGCGAAGAATATCGAACCAATATTTAGTCAATTTCCTGAAGAGAGACCATTCATTTGAAGCTGACTAAAGAACTCCAAAGAACTCTCAAAGCACGCCGCTTTCACATCACCAGGAAACAGCCTTTCACGAAGGGCATTCCAGAACTACATCACGCCACGAGCCAATCATCGCAGAGATTTCCCTCAAAAACCAGGAAAGAAACTAACCACCTGCTGGGACCTCAACTCAAAGCACGTAACTAAACACGTTCATCTCTCTTCCTGAACTTGGGTTGCGTGAATCTTTTAAAAGCAAAGATAGAAACGTTCTCTGCTGGTGTACTTCCTCATACGGAGTTCACTTAAATAGCCAAGGCTGGGAATTTAACTGTCTTAACATTGCTTTCTCTTCTTGCCAGAACGTGTGTACCTGTGTGTATGTATGTTTGTTTGTTAGTATTATACCATAGAATAGCAATAAACTCCCGTTTCTTTCATCAAAAGAAATCTGTTTTCTGTTGTGTAATTTTTCAGATCAAACAATGTGCTTAGATCTTGTTGCCTATGCTCATAAATTTGCATAAAGTAATATTTGGTTTATTCTATTTGTTGGCCTAAATAAGATAAACTAAATCGTTACAGATATACTGATATTACAAATCGCGGGACGATTGTTAATGAAGTATAACTGACGTTTAATATCAATTAATCATATCAAATCAACCCTAATTTTAATATTTGAATTCCCTACAGCTAAAATTCATAATAAAAGCTTGACCAGAGCTAAAATTCCTTAATAATTGTTACATCACCTAAAGCAGCAATATGAATCAGAACTTTTGCACATTCACAGGAAATAGCTTACTTCTGTGTTGCAAAATAAAGGGATAGTTTGAAGCTCTAGGTGGTCGCCTGCACTCCTCAGCACCCCAAGATTCAGACTCATTAAATTTCCAATGTGCCATCTTGCTCTCTTATTAACTTGGTAATTGTTTACAAGCAGTGATAATACCCAGAGTCATAGCAACTGTCATGGCTGAGTGGACAGAAGTGATCTCCAAGCACCAGGCTGCCATATTAAACATCTACTCTCTGTCCAAAACAGAATTGAGAATGAGGACGAGCTATTTTTTCTGCTCTGCCCTAATAGACAAGATATGTCTCGCTTGCGGGCATCATCGGTGTAAAGATCATTACACTAAACTGTACATTCAGGCACTATTACTTTAGGATGTAAAATTTTTTTATTTTTTTCCAGTTTGTTCCATTTACGGTGCGTTTATACAGTCAAGCAGCTTCTAATGGAGTGTTTTACAATGTGTATTATCATGTACAATAGTAGTGATGTTCTCTCCTGTTCCATCTGAGGATGAACCTTAAAGTTGAACATATATAGACTATACAGACAATAGAGATGTAAAAAGTTAATACCAAGTCAACATTGAAAAAAAAAAATCACAGCAGTGCCTGGTCCCCATCCACTTTCACTGTTAAAAAGCAGTGTTCTGTTAAATATTTTATTCCATTCAAGAAAGTTAGTTTGCTGTAAGACTGCTGTTAGAAATTTGAACTTGCGTAAGTACTGATTACTTCAGTTTTAATTGAAAAAAGAAAAACTGAGAAAACATTTACTTAATTGGGAAACAGACAAAGTGCCATTGCTTTAATTTAATTTGTCAATATACTGTATAGATATTACTAGTATTAGTATTTTGACAACCCCAAAAGATGTACCAAATAACAGGAATCTAGTACTGGAGAAAAGTGTAATATGTGTTTTTAAAAATGACATATAATTGGGTCAAATAAGCTCAAATTCAACTTCCATCAAGAAATGGCTCCTCAGCAAATAGGATGTTTTGGAGTGGCACTATACAGATGATATTTGAACTCCAGTGAAAGCGAGCACTGCACTTCCTCAGATGACTCACCTCCATCACCGTAGGAGAGTTCAGCAGGATGTAGCTCTCGGGGGAGATGGAGTCTAAAGTTCAGTATCTGGGTATTAAAGGAAGAGTGAGGCCCGACCTGAGCTCCCTCCGCTGAGCTCAGACTGATGAGGGTTTAGCCATTTGGCCTGGATCAGCAGGTCAGGCCTGTACAGGTGATGAGCCCTCTGCCCAACACAGCCCTTGACACGCAAGGTCAGCAACCACCTGCCACCACTAATACCCGATTCCCAGAGGAATCCAGTAGGTAAAGGCCACGGCCATCCAGCACGAGCAGGAAGTGATCTAAAGAAGCAAACCTATTTCCATCTTCCTCAATTGAATGATGGAAATGGCTTAAATACAGTTTAACCTTCCTGATGACCGCCTTCAAAGTCCGAGATCTTCACTAGGTCTCAAAATGGGATTGTACGGCATCCAGATAGGCTTCTGGATCAGGGGAAAGCTTAACCAGGACTGATCGAATAAATTAGACTGTAAGACCACAGAAAATGCAAAGCAGGCCCTCGCATTGTCTGAATTAAACATTATTTTTGTCTATCAGCAGAAGGATGGGGCTGCTTTAATTAAGTTAAGAGTTGCCTGAGAGACAGTTTAACAGGAGGGCATTAAAGAAAACCATAAACAAACAAAAGGAGCGGACAGATAATCCATAAGCAATTAATTAGGGGAAGAACTGTGTGGCTTCCGCACATATCAGTCACATTGAATAATTGCTGAAAAACAGAGAGATATTTATACACTGTCCCAGGTTAACAAGTCTGTACAAGGAGAGGAGGAATGAGATGAGACAGTAGGCTCTCCTCCCTCTCGCCATCCTTCTCTCTCTACCAACTAAGATGCCGCAGCAACTCGCATGATAGTTGATAGTGATTTGGTATGCGTGATCTTTACTATTCAAGATATATTAGCTAAACCATCTAGAAGGTCAGGGAGGTAATGGCTATTGTATATTTTATGAAGGAAGCTGCAGTTAATCATATGGTTGAAGGTGATTTTTGTGAGGGCGCATATCATGGTTTTGTTCCAAACCCTAGTCAGCTTCCTTGCTGTCTGTACTGTATACGCAGACAACATCCAAACCAAAATGGAGTCTAACCAAAAATTTTTTTGAAATGTAAAAAATTTATAAATAAATAAGTTTAAAAAAAAAAAAGTAATAAATAAAATAAAATAAAATTTGTCAATATTTAGCAAGTTAAGAGCACTTACAGGGGGTGGAATTTTAATAAGACAGAATTATTATTTAAGAATACATCACTACTGATTAAAATACAGATACACTGTACATCTCTGAACTCTGCCCACCATTTAATTAAACAAACAAACAAACAAACAGGTAATCTCCTGAACTGTTCACATTAGCCATTTCTGTCAGCTTATGTACGAACAGCAGCTGCATTTATATGTGACCTTTATGACTAAAACCGACTTCTTAAAGCTGAAGGTAGTAATTTTTTCAATGTAAAAATTATTTTTCTCATATTCAGAGAGAACTATAAGAAAGCCATTTGAAGGTTGTTTTCTTAAAAGTGTAACACTGTGGCTCTATGGTACTAGCAAAACATTTCCAACCAGTTTGACAGCTACATCGACTCAACCAATGGTGTGAGATTGGGGAGGGGCTATCTGTTTGACCGACCAATGGCAGACAGGGGGCGTGTCTGCAAAACCTGTGTGAAAACAATCACTATTTTTCTGTTTGATGCTAGAGGCACAGTACATTACACACTTAACCTTTCAAGAATAAAAGAGCAGAACTGGATTACCACAGTAATTTAGATCGTTTCCAGGAACTGGGTCAATAACAAAAGCACCGTGTAATGAATTTACCTGAATTTCCACCCCATAGCCCATGTAGACTGTCACGGTGTATGTGCAGTCCACATCCGTATTGTACCAACTCCTGGCTTGCTGCGGTGTCTCTATGTAGCCTCCTGGCGATGTGAAATTGGTGCTGCACGGAGCTGCATTAGAAAAGGTAGAAGGACAGAGAGAAACAGAGAAAGTGTGCATCAACAGAGGCGAGACTTTTCTCATTCTCTCTATCTCACTTCATTGCATTCCCTCCCATCTTTAATTGTCTTTCAAGGTTTTCTCATTTTCTGTCTGGATCAAGAGGGTCAGTTTTCCTGCCCTGCTCTGTAGGAACACGTGGACAATTCAGGTGAAATGGCAGGTGAGCGAATATTTTCTTGTAGCCTTGAGGTCTTTCTGCTCTGTCGGCTCCTTCATCTCCCTCTAGAGTTAAATGCCGCTGCTGGTCAAGAGATATGTTCTCGCTCCATATAAATTCATACGCTTGGCTTAGTTATTAGGGATGTGCAAAATTATGTACTTTCATATTTAAACTGTCGGTTGGTTGTCTGAACAACTAGTTGGCTAGTGGTCTTAAGAAAGCCCTGTATAACTAGGCTGCATCACTTCTAGTGGGGCCAATCAGATCCAAGTTTCTTATTATATGGACAATTATGCACAATAAGTAAATAGGTTAAACAACTTCAATAATAGGGATGCACTGATATTAAAAATCTGACCGATACTGATAAGCAGATGATTAATTTTGTTATGCCAGAAATTCAAATTAGTACACTATACTATTTTGTTTAAATAAAATATAAAAACTAAAACCAGTCACAACATTTTAACAACATACAGTGTGAAAATTGGATTTGCTAAAGATAACATTTAACAGTGCTATTAATGATTTTTTTGAAGATTAACATAAAGTGAGTGTTATATGATGGCTAGAAGGTAATGGAAATGTAAGGTAACAGAAATGATCATTGGACTATTATATATACAATATTGGATGGTACCAAAAAATTATAAAAATCTCTAATATCTGCTGATAATAGATATGGTGCCAATATATTGAGCATTCCTATTAACAGAACTTTTTAAAGAGTGCTATGAAGTCAAGGGGCACTGATATGTCCAAATGTCCCCATGTAATAAATATGAAAATAATAATTAAATTAAATATGATACATATATAATAAATAAAGTACCTTAATTTAATAAAAAATAATAAATGCCCCATATAATAAATTATAAAAATAGTTAAATGTCTAAATTCAACTGAAAGTTCAATATACACAAACTGCACAAAGTATTATTCATGTTAAATGACCCAAACTCTTTCTTTCAAAAATACTTTCATAAATTAATAATATCATATGGTTTTCAAGCTTTTGTTCTGCGACTTTAAAAGGGGGCCAAACATGTAGACTGTATTCATTTTAAAAATAAATTTTTGTAAACATAGGGCTAACTTATGTTACATGGTGTTTCTGACGCCCTGATTTTATTGCACAAAACTATCAAAGACTTCATGTAAGAAGGCACCAAATGCAGCAGTATAAAACTACTTATCCGCTGGCATCTCAAAACCCACATCTTTAGGCACAAGCAGGGCAGGTAAACCTCTGAAAAGCCCTGAATTAGGCATCAGGGAGCTGTGTGAAAAATATGTAAATCTAAGTCACGCTGATCGTGTGAATGGTACCTGGCGTCTGCATGGTCGTAATAACCGTTGTGGTGATGATGGTGGAGGTGGTGGTCTCGTCATCCAAATCCCCAGACATTGATGATGCCTTTACAGCAACATCACTTCCTGGAGTGCCATGTTCTGCCTTGAGTATTGAAGACTTTTCTTTGTCTCTTTTCACCAGGATTGTTGCATCTTTGGGCTCGTTGTTTAAGGTCGGAGTGACATCTCCTCTATCTGACAGTTTGGAAGCAGGTGGTGCAGAGGTGTGCACATCAGTGGTGGTCAGTGACGTTATGGTCACAGACAGGGGTGGTTCCTCCGTGCTTCTCCTCTGCGTTTCTGCTGAAGGTTTGTGTTGGATGTTGGGCACATGAGGCTGGGTGAGGGCTGCGGCCGATGGAGCCAGTGTGGTGGTTCTGGGAGCTGCTACATCAGAGAATGGAGGCGCATCCTCGTGTGGGACCAGCTGTGTGGATGGATCCTGAAGGAGATGGGAATTAGACGATGGCATTGTGGGATGGTGAGCTGCCCCTCCGCTGTCTTGAAAATACTGCTCGTGGCTTTGGCCCCGTGGGTCGTAAGGTGGGTAGGACTTAAAAGGCGGATGGTGGTCGAGGCCACTGTAAGGGGGAGCCGTCGTGAACAGCGGAAGGTCCCTGTCTGTGTCCTGTGTGGTGTGATATGGATTGGACCCGTCCTCTGCTTCCACCTGACCTCCTCTTTGGGTGATTGCTAACCTCCCATCCATATAAGAACCTGGAGAAGACATTCAATATAAACAGAGCTCATTATGAAATATATAGTGAGCTTAGAACAGTGATAATCTCGCCAAAAGCATCATTTCTGATGAAAATGTACATTGATGAAAGAGTTTTGATTTGAAATTCTGAATTCAGCAGTAAATTCAACATTCTAAATAATCAATCACATTTAATTATTTCTAGCCCTTTTCATGTTGACCAGGTGCTTTACATTATAAAATTAAATCAGCAACATTTATAAAACAACATATCCTAGAAAATAAAACCACAGTTAATTCCCCCATAAGCAACTGCAAAAAGATCAGTCGCTAAAACACAGAAAATCAATAACTAAAGCATAAAGCAACACAGAAATAGATAATACTTACTTAGTATACTCAAGTTTTTGTTTTGAAATGTGATATGCTCAGGTATATTGCCATAGAATATCCATTTTAAATTCTCCAAAAACGTTTTTGTGAACAGTTTTAAATTGTTTTGGGAAATTTTGATGATCTAAAATCTAAAACTTTTCAACTATAAAGAAACGTTTGTGCAGTGGAAAGGTTCCATAAAGGTTCTTCATGGAAAGATAAATGCCAATAAAGAACCTTTATTTTTAGGAATTGAAGGCTAATTGAAAGCACAAAGAAAGGTCATACAGTTCAAAAGACTTGTAAATGCCTTCTATTCTTTGCCAGCAATAAGGCAGCTTTTTATTTTGTGTGCAGATTGTGAATAACTCTCTAATGCAGGGAAAAGACAATTTATGTCCAAATATCCATAATAATATTCAACTATGGGGACACTTTTTGGTGGGGGGACTGTGTCTCACTACTGATGAAAGACTTGGAATGCCCCTGGTAAAAATGCATGAAAAGCATTAAAAAAGGAACAGAAAAAAGTTCCTTTGTAAATAACTTGCACTTTTATGTTTCAACCAGAGATTGTTTAGAGGCCAAAATGTACATTTTCATAAAAAAAAAAAAAAAACCTAAAATTAAAAGCTGTAAAAATTAACACTGATTATTAACTACAATTATAACTTGGGTGTTCAAACAACTAGTCCTTTTTAACATATTTCAAAGCCAAGCACCCTCCCTTGTATAAAGCCTTGCAACAAATTTCCTTTCTATACCACCTAAGGAGAGGAGGACTGCGCAGTTTATATGGCTCATGACGCTTTGTGGTTTAGCCATACGAAATTGCAAAACATTCAAACTGCGGGGTCAGAACCCCTAGCACATTAACAAAATGGAAAAGTATCCACTAAATGGATTATGATTGGAGACGCTTTGAAAATGCCGCGGAGCGTGTGGAGGAAAAAAGATAAACTTCTTCGCCATAATTGCTCATTTGAATGCTCTCTCTCCTCCCCTTGCCAATTAATGAGTCCAAACCTTCATCAGGCGGCACGTCGTAATGAGTGGATTTGAGAAGTGTAGTGGTGAAAATGGATCTCCCCCACCTGCACCTGGTGAGATGTAATCAGCCGGCCTTCAGGAGGCTGCTGAGTGCCGGGGAAACTTTTGATTTCACAATGCTTCATTTGCACCCTAATAGCTCTCTTTCTGTTTCTCGACTTACTAATAACAAGCTGCTTCCAACAACGGAGGCCGGTGTATCTGAAGCGCATTCCCACGAAAGGAGAGGATGATATCTCAAACAGAACGGAACTGACGGGCTATTTTTTTCCCCTTATCCTATGAAGTGTCAGAAGCAAAAGATACACATCGTTTCGCCGAGCGGTGATGTGTGTTTTATGAGAGATTGACTTCGCTTTGAGGGAAAAAATCACATCGACATCTAACACATCACTCAGATGCAGGCAAAATGACACATGAGAGACAAAGCAAAGGGCAGGAAGTCCTCAATTCCTGTCATCGATTTAGAATTCAGCCATTTGTAAATCAAACCTCAAAAGCAGACAGGATTTTTTTTGACGAGGTCACTGAAATGCAAATAGCGTGAGCTCTAAATGTCAATCAGGGTTTTGCTTTTAGCTGTGCCCTTACATGAGAAATTATGAAATAACTGATGTCAAATTTCAAGGTTTTTAAATTAGACAGGCAGAATGTAATGAATGAGCCTAACGTTATGAGGTGAATTATTATCCATTTCACCCTGAACGCGAACATTTCTGGAAAGAACCGCTCGCGGAAGTTTGTATCTTGGGAGTTCCTGACTTATAAAAAGCTTCTGAAATCACTATGCATATCACACTCAATGTCATAGGGATTTTATGTTGAAAAAAAAATCAGCATTCCCAAGTGCTTCCTAGTGGAAAGTCCCATATACCCCCTACACTTCACATAACCCCAGCAGTTCATAGTCCAGGCTCCTCTAAAAACTCCAGGCAAGACCAAACAGACGTGGCGCGCTGAGGCAGGAGAGTGTTTGATTTGCTCCATTAGTGCTGGTGGAGTATAAACAGAATCTCTCAGACTGACTTCACTGTCTGTTCAAAGGTCCCTCAGTGCTGTGCTCTTCAGTGGCTGGATTTGACTTTTAAATGACCATGAGCCTGCCTTAGAAGCTTTTTACACAAACCAGCGGGGGAGTGTGGGCTTTGTTTTACCCTCTGTTGCATTTTCTCTTAACTTGCAAATAGGTATGTTCACTGAACTCCTATTTAAATAGCGACCCTTATGTGCGAAATACAACGAAGGAAGAATAACTGCAAATAACAGCTGGAGGGAGAAGTGGGGTGTCACTCATGTTTATGCAAAACGTTGCCCTGAGACATCTGTAAAGAAGCACATCATTTACTAGTCATTATTTATAAGAAGCTTTTATCCAAAGTGACTTACAGTACACGTATTACCTGGGCAATCCCTCTAGAGCAATCTGGGTTCTTTGCTGCTTTCACAACCTCCAAAAAACTGTCCTACTTATGAGTTCATAAGTTGTCCCCAAGAGTTTTTGTACTTTAGGCACGTCCCAGTTTGCGTACTTGTGCACTATTCTAGCCATTTTTAGTATAAATATTGTGTTCATACTCAAAATTCGAAAAAATGTTGAACATTTCATGCTCTCAACTGTCACAGCATTAATTATATGCTGGAGGGGGCGGGGCTATTCTTAAACTAGACAGTGGTGTACATAGTGCATCGTTTGGGACACAACATTTGTACGCACTATTACACTGTGTCCTAACCAACTCTGATAGTGGTACATGACGAGTGACGGAATTCTATTTTGGAAAAGGATTTCTATTTCTATGATGTTGTGGCTGAAACAACAGCATACAAATTATGACAATGGCAATCTCAGGTACTGAGTGTGTGCTTCATTTAATGTTAAAATGCGACTGCGAGTTTGTTTATTATTTTGCATGACCTTTGTACTGAAAGTGACAATGTATAATTTACCTCAGATCTTAAAAATAAATCAAAGCAAACATGAATGTTAAAACTGTATACTCAATGTAAACAAACAAATGTATTCCACGACAAAGATTGTATCAGTCACTCATTGTGTATTTTAATAAAGTTAAAATGGTTTTACATGCATTAATTAGATTATGTACTTATTCATTTTGTGGCGAGTGCAGTGTGCTTGCAGACAGAGCCCGCCCACACTATCTTCTGATTGGCTGTGATTTTTTGATTGAATTCTCATTGAGCTCTGTCACATCTGGTCTGGTCAGACAAATTGCTTATCACTGGAATCTTATTGCGTCACATCTGGTTAGGCCACTGTGTTACAATTACACAAAAGGCTTAAAGGGATAGTTCACCCAAAAATGGAAATTTTGTCATTAATTACTCACCCTCATGTCATTCCAAACCCGTAAGACCTTCGTTTATCTTTGGAACACAAATTAAGATATTTTTGATGAAATCCAAGAGCTTTCTGACCCTGCATAGACTGTAACGCAACTACCAAGTTCAAGGCCCAGAAAGGTAGTAAGGACATCGATAAAATAGTCCTTGTGACATCAGTGGTTTAACCGTAATTTTATGAATCTACGAGAATACTTTTTGTGCACAAAGAAAACAAAAATAATGACTTTATTCAACAATTTCTTCAAAAAATTATGGTTGAACCACTGATGTCACATGGACTATTTTAACAGTGGTAGTTGCTTTGCTGTCTATGGAGGGTCAGAGAGCTCTCAAATTCGATCAAAAATAGCTTAATTTGTGTTCCAAAGAAGAATGAAGGTCTTATGGGTTTGAAGTGACATGAAGATGAGTAATTATGGCATTTTTGGGTGAACGGTCCCTTCAAACAGTATAAACAGATGCTTGCAACACCAAGGTCACAGGTTTGATTCCCAGGGAATGCATGGATCAACAAAAACGTTTGCCTTAAATGCCGTGTAAGTTGCTTTAAATGAAAGAATCTAACAGGAGAAGAAGAGGAAACTAGACAAATATACTTGCTCTAGACTCAAATGGCAGCATCTAAGACCCATCAAGACATGGCTATTGCTTCATCTCCCAGAGCTCATGTACCAGCTGTGTGACTGGAGGAACGAGTGTTTGACTTTGACAGTAAAGGTTGACGGGTAGCAGACGTTTACAGTTTTCTGTAATGTTTTTCCACACACTACCCAACAAATCCTTTACTCAATTTCTGCTTGCCACTGTTTGCATTGATTAAAGTATAACCGGCTCCTTGGAAGGGATGTTTCTCCATCCCAGCCGTAAGTGAGTTTTGATAACAGCTCAGTAAGGAGACTTTGCGGGCACCGTGCTTTAAGAGAACGAAACAGATGGTGAGAAAAAGGCGATGGAGAGACAGATACAGAGAGAAAACACACACCACAAGCCACAAGGCATCTACTGAAAACTAAAAAAGAGAAAGACTGCGAGGCAAAGCACTCCCCTCCCTATTGTGTACAGCTAGCATCAATAATGCACCAGGGAAACTAACACAGCGCCTCCCTCACAGCTATACGTCTGCTTCAGCTCCCTGCGCCTCCACTGTGGCCCCCGCTCAGCAAAAAAAAAAAAAAAACCTTCAGGAAGGAGCACACTGCCAAGTCTAAGTTATGAAAAAGAAAACAAGAGGGAAAAACAAATCAAATTTCACTTCTGCCAGAGCAAGTAACTAGAAAAAGCTTCTCTAACACATCTGACATCAGTCATTTAAGTCGAGCTGCTTGCTTTATTAGAAGTGGCAAATAAGAAAAGTGGCAATAAAATTGCTTAAATGACTCATCACATCACTCTATTCATTTACCTTCTCATCTCGGCCAAGGTTTCTTCGTCTTCTTCAAATTAACAGTCATGCTGTCCTTTTCTTTTATTGTCCTCCATCTCTAGCTCTCTCCACCTCCTTCTTTCAGCCAAAGTCACTCCAAGTCAGAGAGACACAAAGGCCGACTGAGTGATGGAGAACCGCCTCAAGAGGCACTTTGATGTTTATCATTGAGCTTTTCAAAGACTGTAACTAAAAATGGGGCTTATCTCGAACAGACCACGGAATCCAAAATAAACGGAGCTGATTACATTTCCCAGCATTTTTATTCACTGGAGGAACGGTTTGTGGAAAGGCCTAAAAACACTATTTGTTCCATCATTTTTTCGTCTGAAAAAAATAAAGATTGGCTCTACAGGTGATTTTTTTAACCCTATTTTTATAGGTCAGAATAAAACTAAGCATTCTGATCCATTTATTCAAGCATTCCACACAGCTCTTTCAGAACACAAAGACAGTGATAACAAAATGCTTTCTAGAGCACCAAAAACTGTTTGAAATCAGTGCGAATGGTGGTCACAACCCCTTTTTACTTCCATAATATAACATGTTTCCAAGTGAAACAGGATATTAAACAAGATATTAAAGTGGAAATGAGTGAAAAGTGGGTGTTTCACCTGAACGGAGCCAGACTGAATGAAGGTTTGTTAAAACAAAGTCTAAATTAAGCGATTAGGGTATTGATTAAGAGTGTGCAACAGTCTGTGCGGGCTGAGCAACAGAAGTGGAAAAGAGAAGTTGTTTTAGAGAAAAAGCAAGTTATTGCAATTTGATTAATGAGGCACTTACAATTGAAGTAAGCTGGGTCATTTGTAAATGTGAAAATACTGTTTCAATAGTGTAGCCAATAAATGTAAACAATATGTGTGTTAACATTTAGTCTAATTTGGTGTCGGTAAGATAATACAGTAATAATAAAAATACAGTAAAAACAATAGATCTTATTAAATATTATTAGAATTTAAAATAATTGTTCTATTGTAATGTATTTTAAAATGTAATTTATTGCTGTGATGGAAAGCTGAATATTCAGCAGCCATTATTCCAGTCTTTAGTGTCACATAATTATCAGTGTTGGAGTACTACTTAATATTTATTTGGGAATTGTGATACTTTTTTTTCAGGATTCTTCATTCAAAAGAACAAAGTTCAAAAAGAGTAACTTTTTTTAAAAAAATTCTAAAAGTATTTAATGTGTTGTATCTAATGTCTCTATTAAAAAGAAAAGTGACTGTACAGCAGTATATGTCCATATACAACTTTATTGCTATGCTGCCATAAACTCTAACCCCCGGTTTCACAGACAAGGCTTAAGCTAGTCCAAGACTAAAATGCTGGTTTGAGCCGTCTCAACTGAAAATATCTTGCTCTGACATATCTTAAAATATGTCAGTGCCATCGCTCCGTTTCAAGATGCACACCTGTAACGTTTTCTTCTAAGGCATTTTTATAAAAGCTGCTTAAATATCTTAATTTAACTAAGGCCTAGTCCTGGCTTAAGCTAAGCCTCGTCTGTGAAACCGGGCCTTAATCTGTTCAAACAATTATTTTACAATCATGTTCAAATTATTATTGTTTTTAGCAGCACAGCTCAAATAATACACAACTTTTTGCACAAGTGCTTTTTATAATAGTATAAGCTTTTTATTTTTGCTTTTAAATCATCCAAAAATGGGCTCCATTCATTTTCAATGTAAAAAAAAAATAATAATAGCAATAATAAAAAAAGAGAAAGAGGGACTGTCAGAATAATTTTTTGTGGTAATCAACATTATCGATTTATTTTGACTTGTATTGAACCTGAAATATTCTTTTAAGAAGTGCGACTTACACACACACACACACAAACACACACAAACACACAACTCTTTTTATCCCCAGAGGAAACTTGAAAGAATGTCACTTCAGTTATGATGAGCCCTTTCAGAGAGCATGAAGGAAATTAAGGGGAGAAGTGAGATGAGGTGGCTACATCACCCCCTAAATTGATTTTCTTTGATTCGTGTCTTCCCCACTCACAGTTCAACACTTACACTCCACACACACAAGGCTACATAATTAATCTATTTGGATGGCAGAGAGCTGCTCACAGACTCCAATTATATGGAGAGGGAGAGAGAAAGAGAGAGACTCAGAGGTGAGTAATCACTTCTGCAACACACTATATTGTCATCACATACACAATCTGCATTTTTAACTCTTAAATGTATTTTACATACTATGTAGTTGTTATATAACTCATTATATAATGTTTGAATTATTTATCAATATATTTATGGTTTAAATGTGGCCAGAAAACAAGAACAAACCACATATTCAACCCAGAATTACATTCATACATGGTACTAAAGTATTGTAAAGTATTGTTAACTGAAGCTAAAATTTAAAAAATGTGTTAATTGAAATAAAGCTCAAATAAAATAAAATGTAAATATTAGATGGGAATCTTAAACTTAAGCTTAAAAAAATAGAAAAGTTTCCTTGCCAACTAGCTAAAATAAGTTAAAATGACTAAAACATTTATATATATACACATATTATATATAAATGTGTGTGTATATATATATATATATATATATATATGTGTGTGTGTGTGTATGTAATAAATATATATTATATGTGTGTGTGTGTGTGTGTATAAACTACTAAAAAACACAAACGCACATTACTAAAACTAAGTGAAAATATAAATGAACACTGATTTAAAATATTAATAAGCACAACAGCATATAAACAACATTATAAAAGCACTGTTCTGTGACCTAAACCATCATTTTTGTTTCTTTTTTAAATGTAACCAAATTACAAATGAATCTAATGAATAAAATATAAATATATAATTCAAGATATTACAATAGTATATAAACAATACTAAAATAACGCAGCAAATATATATAAAAAATAGAAACAGAATGAAAAAAAAGAAAAGTCTATTATCATTTACTCCATTTACTGAAATACTGAAAAAAGTGAATATTCTTAAAGAAAAAAACATGTATTTTAAGTATTTCAAATCATATGGGTGAGTAACTGACGACAGAATGCACATTTTTCCATGAAATATCTCTTAGTTCTGGGTCATTCCAGGTAAATAGTCCTGTACCCAGCTTACTGTACAGTTATAAACATCACCTAAATGCTATAACAGCTCATGATTCACTCGAGTTTCTTAAAGTAAACCTATAGCTACATCTACACAGCTTCATCATTTGCACAAGATCTAAGAAAACACGGAAAGAGAGACACCGTGGAAACAGCACACACCATAAAACATATTGGCATTCTCAAATAATGCCAGTAAAGGATGCATCCAGAGACACACACACTCTCAGACATTTTAATCTACTAAAGTAAACAATGATGATGTGAAGCGTTTTTAGTGCGCTAGCAGCCTGACAAATCCTGCAGCATTGCTCTGACACATTCCAACACCCTTCATTATCTTCAACCCCGTCACACATAATTCAAAGGCCCTTTGAAACTTCAAGCTGGGAGAGAAAGCGTTCTCTTTCAGCCCTATTCTGTCACAACAGAGAGCAATCCAAGTTACTAGGAAAAGCATACTGAGTTGGTTTGACATCTTTCACAATTCATCAGAGATAACAAAGGCAATTTGCAGTACCTGCAAAACACAAAGAAGCCGCACAGTCTCCGAACGCAAATAAAATATGATGATAAAGTAATCAGAGCATTAAAAGGTCTAAGAAAACATCCTCTGCTGCAGTCTACCGGGGGCCTGATTTCGGCGAAGACTAGCAAGGTGAAAAACAGTTCCCTACACTCAGTTGGGTATGTTGTGTTTACTTCAGCCGGGATTGTGATTGCTCCAGTCGTTTACATCAGATTGCTTCACAATTGTGATGAAACAAGCAGTTATTTTTAAACCGCTCTCATCGCTACCTTAAGAAAGACCTGTTTTGAATTGGAAAATGCAGTAAAGGTTTTTGTTGAGGGTTGAAAGTAATGGTGATTGCTGTGGCACTCCAGTAACTTTGAGTGTATGTGAATGGCTCTAATCTTGAAGCTCTCTTTACATTGTGCAAGTAAAACAACACAACATTTTTTTCCAGGTTACTGGATAAATTTGATTGTACACATTCTATAAGTTTTGTGTATGTTGAAGGCTATACTAGAGCATTGTGTCATATTAAACCACATATTAATACATAATATATATTATTATAACTTATAACTAATAAGTATTAAATTGTACTGAATTAATTAGCATAAATCCAGCTGTGACAAATCTCTTTATAAATCTCTGCAGAACAATAGCTGTAAATTTATACTTGCATATCACAGTTCAGTCTTCTACCTTGTTCTATGTCTTCATCCATGATTTAGAGTCACAGACACCACTAAACTGACAACCGCTCCCCTCTTTACTGTCGTTTCCCCTTGAGACTTCTGGAGATATCTGAGGGTTCACCTGTGTGCTAGATCTGAAGTTAAAGGCTGAGCCCTTGCTAGACACAGCAGCGCAGGTGCCTCTAGTCCTCTCTACCCGTCCTTTCTTCCATTCTGCACACCACAGTGGAAAGGTCACTCTCACATCTCCATAATGACCAGAGACAAAGAACAAGCAGGGCGGATCAATGCAAGGACATCTGCTATCAGTGGCTGCTTATCGACCGGCAGCCAAGAGGAGCCAGTGATGCACTCAGGCAGGCATCACCTACTCCGTCCCAGCAGAGAAACAGCCAGAGCAAAAGAGAGAATGACAGCGAGATAGAGCACTACCCAGCCAATGTATCGATCGCTTTCCCTTTACCATGTGTAAAGACAATCAACAAACCAGAGCAAAAGTGAGTCAATGCATAAAGTGACAAACAGTGTTAAGTAGGAACACACAACTTATTAAATTAACACAATACTGTCGGTCAATGCTGATTTTTCTTTTACCTATTCTCCTATTTGAATGTTCATCATCAAATTAATATTTTCCTCCTGAGTTATGCAGCATAGTAGTGTTGCTTCACGACTAGTTGGTTCACAGAGTAAAATATATTATTAGTTACAAGTTCTATTACATTAGTTGGTAACATTTAACAATAAGGTTCATTAGTTAACATTAACATGAACTAAAAATGAATAATACTTCTACAGCATTTGTTAATCTTAGTTAATATTAATTTCAACATTCAGCTGCCTGGCTTTTTTTCTTGCAGAGGGTTGTGCTCCTCAATCTAATTGTCTTTAGAGCATCTTGTGAGCACTCTGCTTTTTGTCTGTATCAAAGTAATAATCTAATGTCTTGGCACAAGCATGGCTGTGATACAATAAACAGGATCTGATTCAATGCTTGGTCATCGCTTATAAAAGAGTCTTTTCAGAACAACTCCATTGTCAGCTTAACCTCCTCAGCAGAAACTTCAGTGCAATGACTGATGGGAACGCGTTGTCTGCAATTGCTATAGATGCACTCCACTCCCTCATTAGTTCTTCAAATGGGGAGAGAAAAGAAATTGTTCTTCATTAAACCCCTTTGGTGGGCACTGAATGTCACGGGCTGATCATAATCTGCAGAGTAAACCGTGTGCTCATGTTTGCTTTAAGAGGCTTTTCAGCACACAAAACATGCTGTTCCACCTTGCTGTGACATCTTGCTGTAGCATTATTGGTGGCATTCCCAAATGAATGTAGGGAATGACTGCAAAGAATAATAGAGCGTGCTGTTCAGGACTCTTTTCAGATGAAAAACTGAATCTGTAGGGCTGAAGGTTTTTACCATGTTCCTACTCTTTCTATACATAATGATTTTATTACCCTTATATATGGGTGTGTGTGTGTGTGTGTGTGTGTGCGCGCGTGTGTACAGACCCTTATACCCTTATGTTACACATGATCTCAACTGTTGGACAGTAGTGTATACTTTGTATACTTATAAAAACTTTTTAAAATCTAATATGAAATGCAATAATGTAAAATTGGAATGTGCTACAAAAGCTATTGAAACTACAAACAAATATTTAGACTGTGCATTTAAAAAATTACTAGTGAGTGCTTTTACCTCGACCTGTAAATGTTTTAACACAGATTTTTTTTTTATGTGCCTTATGTGTATTGTACTGTATATTTGTATGTCTTTCAGGAGATATTAATTCTCCTGCCAGGCTGTTATTGAAAATAAGAACCTGTTCTTAATGACTTGGTTAAATAAAGGTTAAATGAAAAATTATTTCTATTAAATTAATTAAATCACTTTCAATGCAGCTAATATCATGTCCAAAGTGCAGAGAGACACATTACTGTATTAAAAACTGTCCAATCCTAAACTACTTCATAATCACAATATATTCATCAAGAAACATGAAACACTTCTCACCAGTATCAATCCAGAGTGCACATATCTAGTATCCCAATATTGTAACTGATGCAACAGAGGAACAGGATATAAAATATCAGCATCAGACATCATTTTGAGGTACAAGACCTCAATATGTCACATTTCTGAACATGGCAGCCTTGAACAGATCATGGTGAAATCTTGATGTGCTGCCTAAATAGGAATAAACAAACTGTCAGGGAGTCGAGGAGTCTGGCTGAGCTCACTGACCTGATAAAACCCCAAACCAGAAATGTCCTGACTGCGGCGTGTTCGTGCACAAGCTTCAGTCAATGAGCATTTTTAGCTTACAAGTCAAACAGCTCGGTGTGAGAAAGCTCAAAGGGAAAAGAGATTCCAGCCAGAGCCGGTGACAGAGTGAGTCTGGGTCAGACTGGGGAAAAGACGGAAAACTGGATTTGCTCTGCTGGGGCATAATATAAAAATTAAGCCCTTTAGAGGCAGTCATGAGGGTCTATGAAGGGTTTGCATGAGCTGATGCAGGAACTGAAGAATGTAGAAACCACATGATTAATATAGCATATTATTGCATGGAGCCTTTCAGCATTTACCATCTAATATGCAACTAATTTATGTGTTTAATGCACATACACTATAAAAATGATTTTTTTGAAGTTATAAATAAAACAAAGATACTTTTTCAGTTTTTCTACTTCAAAATGTCATGTTTAATTGAATGCATTACTTGCCGTTTCTTTGTAATTATTTGTAAAATTACTAGCAGTTTCTGAGTGAAAATGGTTTCTACACCATTTTGTTTTTCAGTCTACTGTATCTCTTTCCAGAAAAATAAGCCACAATAGAAATCTTTTCTAACAATAGAAGTCTCAACTTAACTATCACTTTTTATAAATTTAACACATTCTTGCTGAATAAAAGTATTAATTTCTTTCAAAAAATGAAACTTTTGAACAGTAGTGTATATTGTTACAAAAGATTTCTTTTAAATAAATGCTTTTAAACTTTTTATTCTTCCGCTTTTTATTTGTGCCACTTCATGTATGTGTGTGTGTGTGTGTGTGTGTATATATATATATATATATATATACACACACACATTAAGAGGCACAACTGTTTTCAACATAGATAATAAATCAGAAAATATATGTATATATATATATTGTGACGAGTTGGCTGCCTCCCCCCTTTCATGTCATCACCACCCCGTCCCTTATTCGCCGCCCTTCACCAGGCTCCCGACGGGAGTGGGCGTGTGAGAGAGGAGAGGCGCGGAAACTATAGCCCCGATCTGGCGGCGTGTGATGAGGCGCACTGATGTGAATGGAGCCTCATCACGCCGCCTGCTAGTTCAGGAGCGCCTCTCCTGCGGGAGACCGGTCTCTTCCCCGTGCATGCACACTGGTGTCCTCGGTGGGTCCAGGGAGGGTGCGTGAGGGATCCCCGCGCCCCGCCGCCAGAGAGCCGCGAGATGCCGGACCTGTGAAGGGGGTCCCGGAGAGGACCGCACCCGCAGTGTGGCTGACGGGCCAGGATGCCGGGCCACCCATCTCCTGTAGTACCGGAAAGACGCAGGACGATTGCCGCCGCCAGAAGAAGCCGTCGCTCCCTCGCGCCTGCTGGACCATGCCGGGAGCGCGTGCGGCCACCGGGACTCGCCCCCTGCCCTGGACCCCTTCCTCCTTTGAACACCGCTCTTCCTCACATCTCACAAGGCCACCTACGAGGACACCAGATTCCCCGTTTATTTGGACACTTTATTTTCCCCTGGACACTTTATTTTGAAATTTCTGTTAAATAAAAGCCTCTCCGAGGCCTGACGCCACACCCACTGTGTCTGTCGTTTGCTCCTCCCGCCACAATATATATATATGTATGTATATACACATTAATTAAGCGGCACAACTGTTTTCAACATGGATAATAAATCAGCATATTAGAATGTTTTCTGAAGGATCATGTGACACTGAAGACTGGAGTAATGGCAGATAAAAATTCAGCTTTGCATCACAGGAATAAATTATATTTTAAAATACATTAAAATAGAAAGCCGTCATTTTAATTTGTAATAATATTTCACAATACTACTGTTTTTCTGTATTTTTGATCAAATAAATGCAGCTTTGATGAGCATTAGATGAGTAAATTCTTTAAAAAGAAAAACATTAAAAATCTTACTGATCCCAAACGCGTATTTATGAGAACAGAAAATACTGTTTCAGTCATTACTTTAAAATTTCATGTTTAGTTCAATGTGTTACTTGACATCTATTAAACTGCTTGTGAAATTAACTAGCAATTTCTGGGTGAAAACTGTTTCCATACACCATTTTTTCCCCAGCGAACTGTATCTCTTTTCAGATCAACGAGTTACATTTTTGACCATGCCTATTCTTCACTACTGAAATTAAGCGCTTGTGTTCTATTTTGATGCTAAACATGCTACTTAACAAGGAAACTGCCCTATTTACAGTTCCTGACCAGTCAAAAGATGTGCATTAAAACAATAAACAAAAACAGCAGTGATTAATGACCCCCTTTCTAACCAATTAGCAGCCCCCAAACAAATCACTTTCTTCACCCCCATTCACTCAGGTCTTGCGTCTCCCTTTGCACCCAGGAGAGTTTCGTTCCAATTTATTTAGACCCTTCCTGGAATACAGGTCTTTGTTTTCCTGCTTAAAAACTGCCTTTTGTTTGGATGCAGAAAACATTCACCCTTGAGCAACAGATTAGCAGTGCTGGCTCTTTGTGAGGCTGTACAAAGCCAGAGCAATTAAGGCTCTTCTTCCCCTTAACAAGCTTTAATCCAGACATGCTTTCATTTCATTTCATCTTTCTCTAGCGGTGCCAGCAAGACTGAGAGATGCTCCCCTGTGCTTCATATACAGTGCCAATCGGCAGCCGCTGCTCTCAGAGCCTAATCCGTGTCATCTGTGTGTTGAAGAATACTGCGTTTCATTAAACCGAGACATCTGATGCACTGAAGTTCTACCACAGAAACTGTCATGGTTATTACATGCTTTACAGTCTATGCTACGGCTGCTGCTTACATGGTATATTATCTTAAAACACATGATTTATGGTGTTTATCTAGGGTATAAAATCGAAATCATTGTGCATCCAAACACTTATTTTGAATAAAGAACATTAGATATTGCCAGATTTCTGGGTGTACTTTCATATAACACATCGTTTTAATTAAATATTGAATAAATGCAAAACCTCACTTTGTATTATAGCAACACATTGCAATTTTCAGACTAACTAGAATAGCTCCTTTTAAAGAATTATGATGATCATGATGGTGATACTGAATTCATAGTACTTTATTTAGCGAGTACGCGTTAAACTGAATAGAAGTGATGCTAAAAAAACATTTATAATGTTACATAAGATTTAAATTGCAAATAAATGGTGTTCTTTTAAACTTTATATTCATTAAGCAGCACAACTGTTTTCACTATTGATAATAAAAAATAAATGTTTCTTGGTCAACAAATCAGCATATTTTAACGATTTCTGAAGCACATTTGAAACTAAAGACTGGAGTAATGGCTGCAGAAATTTTAGCTTTTCCATCACAGAAATGAATTACATTTTAAAATATATTAAAATAGAAAACTTTGTAGTGTATTAAGTAAAGAAATAAATAATCAGAGCTATGATATGTCAACAATTCAAATGAACAAGTCTCATTAATATGTATTTTAGAAATATTCTGAGAAAATATTTATACTTATGAAATGTAAATGAGCTATGAAAAAAGACCAACCTCTGAGTCTCTGAGTTTACACGTTGTTGCATTAACTGGTAAAACAAAGTCAGCTGTACAAAATATTTAAGCAATTATATTAAAAAGAAAAATACAACCCTTAAAAAGCCAGTAAACTCACCCAGAGGTGTATTATGACTCAGGCATGATTCATGAAGTAATTTTAAAAAGATCTACATAACACTTAAACATCTTCTGAACTACATCAACAGTTTTATATACTTTAGACCATGTTTTTAAATTGCAGCCAGAGTCAAAGATTACAGCTCTGCCTTAACAATAGCAACATTCTCTACATTTGTGCGCAGTAGGTTTCCACAATACACTAGCAGCATATCAATGGAGTGCTGGAACACTTTGCGATGGAAAACAGGCTAATCAGCCTCTTCAGGCAATACACAGGAGGAGACGTTGAATGACATTAGACTCTAATTTCCAGCCGTCATTATCTCATTACTCTGAGAAGGCAAAACAGAAAAACATGATCCAATTTCTCTCCAATCCAGGGTTAAGAATGCCGAATGCAGCACTATCAGCTCTCTAATAGTTCTTCTGCACTTTCTTTGGACTTTGTATCTGAGGAGCAAATTTACTATACAGTTGTAACACTTGCATCTTTCCTTGAAACATTTTCTCTCAGCTAATGCTGTAGATTATAAAGAGAAGCTCCTAATATTAAAGTAAAATAAAATAAAATAAAATAAATTAAAAGGAACAACATATTGTAGCCCTATTTATTTTACAGATATAATAATCAACACGACTAAAAACTGCTGGAAACAACTGATGTGAATTTTGCATTTATTGTGTAAAACTGTTATTACATCAATATGCAAAATTATTATAAAACTGTAAATCACATGAACACTGCACTTAAAATCTCTCATTAAAGAGTATATAAGTTTGAGCTTTTTGAATGATTAATTAAAAGAAACAGCCCATAGGAGTCATTTGTACATGAATCAGACTACTCTGGCTGTGGAGTGTTTTGATTCACTAAAAGGGGTCATTTCTTTGTTAATCAAACTACAACCCGAATTCCGGAAATGTTGGGACGTTTTTTTAAATTTGAATAAAATGAAAACTAAAAGACTTTCAAATCACATGAGCCAATATTTTATTCACAATACAACATAGAGAACATAACAAATGTTTAAACTGAGAAATTTTACACTTTTATCCACTAAATGAGCTCATTTCAAATTTGATGCCTGCTACAGGTCTCAAAAAAGTTGGCACGGGGGCAACAAAGGGCTGAAAAAGCAAGACATTTTTAAAAGATTCAGCTAAGAGAACGTCTAGCAACTAATTAAGTTAATTGACATCAGGTCAGTAACATGATTAGCTATAAAAGGGATGTATTAGAGAGGCAGCGTCTCTCAGAAGTAAAGATGGGCAGAGGCTCTCCAATCCGTGAAAGAGTGTGTAAAAAGATTGTGGAATACTTTCAAAACAATGTTCCTCAACATCATATTGCAAAAGCTTTGAAAATCTCATCATCTACAATGCATAACATCATCAAAAGATTCAGAGAAACTGGATAAATCTCTGTGTGTAAGGGACAAGGCCGAAGACCTTTGTTGGATGCCCGTGGTCTTCGGGCCCTCTGACGACACTGCATCAATCATCGGCATGATTCTGTCATTGACATTACTAAATGGGCCCAGGAATACTTCCAGAAACCACTGTCGGTAAACACAATCTGCCGTGCCATCTGCTGATGCCAACTAAAGCTCTGTCATGCAAAAAGGAAGCCATATGTGAACATGGTCCAAAAGCGCCGTCGTGTCCTGTGGGCCAAGGCTCATTTAAAATGGACTGTTTCAAAGTGGAAAAGTGTTCTATGGTCAGACGAGTTCAAATTTGACATTCTTGTTGGAAATCACGGACACCATGTCCTCTGGGCTAAAGAGGAGGGAGACCTTCCAGCATGTCATCAGCGTTCAGTTCAAAAGCCAGCATCTCTGATGGTATGGGGGTGCATAAGTGCATACGGTATGGGCAGCTTGCATGTTTTGGAAGGCAGTATGAATGCTGAAATGTATATAAGGGTTTTAGAGCAACATATGCTCCCCTCCAGATGACGTCTATTTCAGGGAAGGCCTTGTGTATTTCAGCAGGACAATGCAAAACCACATACTGCAGCTATTACAACAGCAAGGCTTCATAGTAGAAGAGTCCGGGTGCTGAATTGACCGTTCACAAAACCCGCCCACCCTTAGTGACTGTTGCTATGACCGACAAACAATGCCACTCTCACACTGCACTCACATTCTCAGGCAGTGAAAAATACATCGCAGAACAAAGAGGAAATTGACAACACACTGTCAAAGAAGACAGAGCAGGTTACTTCTGATATGAAACAAGGTCTCAGGACCCTCAGCTTTTAAACTGTCATTTTTAAACAAATTCAAACAATAAATACCGTTTTGTGGCTCTTCAATGTGTCGTGACATATCACTGTATTGCCTCAGTTCAAACACATGATCCGATCGACTTTTCATATTTACTTAAAGCAAGAAATGAACATGAATAAACATCAGAAAGTATTTTATTTCAACCGCGGAATACACCATTTTTCAAGTTTAAGTCCACTTAAGTTAATCTACTCTTCTGTCTGATTTGTGGTTAAGGCTAGAAGAGATACAGCTGCGGCTACTGTGCATTTACATATTTTCTGAGCCAACAATATAATGTGAAACCTATGAAAATGGTTTAAGAAAGCACATGGCGTCGAAGCTTCATCACTTTACAGTGTCGCAGTGACTTTTGCAGTAAAGGACCTGTCGTAGTTTAATGAGTGGGACGATGATATGAAGCGATGCGAAGTTAGCTGCACTGAAAACGGATGAGCGCACATGCGTATATAAAGCTCCCATTCGGGGCGAAGTTCATGGGATTTTGTCCACAGAATGATAAGAGCACGCGTTTTAACATATTATTTTATTATTTCACACTCAGTATTTTAACTTGAGCACTGCAAGCCATGCATACAGCGGCGGACATGACAGGTTTTCTGGTACGCAAAACAAGTACTTTAAAGGAATACCTTAGCTTATTGCTGTTACTGTGGAAGCCAACAACAGCACAGCTTAACCCTCCGCACATATTTATATTTTGTTATATTGAAAAAGTTTCAATTCAGTCGATCTTTTTTACCCCGTTTTAACGTGGATTTCTATGGTGGCTATCAAGATGGCAGATAGCAGCGGTGGTACATAATATACGAGTTCTGATTGGTCAGATCGCCTGTCAGTCAAGCTCTTTGCGAATGGTCAATTGGTCTGCCTGCAGTCCAGATCTTTCACCTATAGAGAACTTTTGGCGTATCATTAAACCAAAAATACGTCAAAGACGACCACAAACTCTTCAGCAGCTGGAAACCTATATCAGGCAAGAATGGGACCAAATTCCAACACCACAACTTCAGAAACTCATAACCTCGATGCACAGATTTCTTCAAACTGTTTTGAAAAGAAGAGGAGATGCTACACCATGGTAAACATGCCCCTGTCCAACTATTTTGAGACCTTGGCACTCATGCAATGTAATCAATGACGTACATCCGAGTAAACAAGACGGAGGGAAGTTTGCGAGTGAAGAGCATAAAAAACCAGACTGTAACGCAGCCCTTGATTTTGATTCAGTAAAAAGAACCAGTTTAAGAGTCATTTCTTCTTTCATCAAACTACATTGGTCTTGCTGCCTGGTTTTGATTCACTAAAAAGGACTGTTTCATAAGAATCTTTTTTGTGAATTATACTACACTGCCTGCACTGTATATTTTTGATTTACTTAAAAAAACAGTCGTTTGTTCATGAATCATGCCTCACTGGTCTCTCTGTATGCGTATGAACAAGTTTAAAAGAGTCAATTGTTTGTGAATCAGACAAATCTATCTATTATATTGGTAGATTAATATTGGTATATTATACAGAATGAGTGATGGTCCCTAAGCCTGTAAAGGTCAGCAACTCCTGCTTTAGTGAACCAGATACTAAAACAAATGCAGATAGATAATAAATGGCACATTCTTAGTGAATTCCCCTCTGAATATACTAAAACTGTTCATGGATGAAAACACACACGTCTGCGTAATTACTCTCTCTTGTATTTTAGAGTGCAATTAAGCAAAAAGCCACGATTCACAGCATCTATTACATGATGACTAATGAGAACGTCTATTCTGTCTTCTTTGGTTCGCACAAGCCTTTGGATTTTGCCAGGTGGCTACTCTCTGCCACCTGACGCCATGTTGCCTCAGTCAGCACGCTCATTTCCCTTCATTAACAGCTGCTAAAACAGCACTTTACACACCGTACACACGCTCCTCATTCCAGCTCACTAGCACGGCTCTTCAGGGACTGACAAATAACTGCATCCTAATGGTTCCAGTGTGCTCATTTCACATGACCTTTTGTTAATGCCAGGAAACCACCTCCTAAACGCACATTAGCATGATGCAAGTCGTCGCCACTGCTACCCTTCAAAGCCTGCCAAATATCTATCCCCACGGAATAGCTTTTACTGCTGCCGTTAATGAAGATGTCCTACTAAAAATCATCGTCTCAAGCAGGGTGCCGAAAAGGTAACAAAATGCAAAAATACTGCAAAAGAATCGCATCCTTTTGAAGCCTAAAACTGCGGCTAGCCTGCTAATTCAAACTTATCTATAATGAAGTTATAACAAAACAGCTCCGGCTTTAAATGGACTATCAGCACATTCACAAATGCAGAACAATAGCTCAGTCGCATATATGCATCTGAATTTTGTCTGCAGATTGTCCTCCTCTTCCTCCGTTTCAGTCACAGTCCAGCGGCCAGGCCACAGAAATTAGCCATCCACCTCATATGTTTATCTCGTGCTTATGCTTCATTCATTGCCTCTGTAAAAGTTAATGAGTTTATTCAGAGAGGGCTGCCAAAACAGCATTTATGTTTTAATCAGGATTAACAGTGGCATGGGCTCCTGCACTGATTTTTTATTAATCGCTCTCTTTACACTTCATTACCTTCTCCCTGGCTTCCCCTCAGAAGCTAATTTCCCCTCCCGAACCCGCAACTACACAACAGAGATATTTGTTAGAGGGCTTGGGAGAATATGGGGCTTTGGCCTTAAAAGCACATTTAGAAAAAATCAATCTCTCTGGGATTAAAGTTTAGCTTGCGTCCTCTCACTGTTTCAGAGTACAGCCAAATTTGATTATATTCAAGCCCAAATTTAACAAAAACATATGACAAATGACAGTTTTTGTATTCAAAGTGCATTGCTGAAAATTCATCTAAAGAAAACATTTCACATCAACTCGTATGCACATTTGTTTTGTGAGAATAATTTCGATGGTAAAAATGTCAAAACATGCCATAGTTTTTGCTGAAAGACACCTTAATGAAATGAGCATTTAATTTATGCCAACTCCATAAAATCTAGAACAGAACTTCGACAATTTATGCGCACATCAAGTTTTCTTAAACACAAGAATAATCATTTTTATAAAAACAATTAGATGGAAACCCTCCAGCAAAAAACTGCAAAAAATGTCCACATTTCTGGTTCCATATTGGCTTGCATGATAAAACAAAAATAGTCTCCTTAAAGGTTCGTTCTTACACCTCAAAGAAATGAATGGTACTTTATGAAAAATATGTTTAAAATGAAGCACACTTACATGAGATGAAGACTCCAGTCATGTCAGTAGACCAATATAAGAGCAGGTCGCTTCAAGGACGCAGCAATGTTGAGATCACATGACCAGTAAATACTACCGTGTCCTATAATTGCACACTCACGCAACAAATTAATCACGGCTGATTGCTAATTGCATATTTATATAATGTAAATATTACATTGCTTTCATTTTATGCTACATCCACACCACTAGATGTCAGTATGTCCAAGTGGACTACCAACCAACGCAACACACACAAAAAATGACTGAGTATGCCTTTAAGTGCCATGATATCCAAACAAAGGAATGAATGCATTATGCATAGTCACAGTATGTAAGTGGCCTGCCCTGTTTTCTTTCTGACATCAGCTCTCTCACCTCTCCTCTCTGATGCAAACAAGGATTCTATCAGCAGGGCCCAAATAAAAATGAGTCTTCCCCTCTCTTGAAAGCTCATTACTTATGACAGCGTATGCCCAGACACTTTAATGCTGATAAACACGTTAGCACACGCTGCTAGCGCTGCTGAAACATAGCCAAGCAGACGGCAGATGGAAAGTGTCAGTGAAGGAGTGGGATGCTGGAGGTAAAGGCAGCACAATGCCGCTGCCTGTCAAAATTACTACACACATCACATATCACACTGCACAAGCTCTCTCGCTCTTCAACCACGCAATGACGGCATCCTAAACACACAATGGCACAACACTAAGAGACAGAAATATGCACGCTGTCAATTTGAAAGGGAAATTACCCCGGTGGTTATTCAAAGTTATTGTAATGGTTTGTTTTAAAAGTAGTCATGTTAAACTGCTGTGTTTTGCCTCGTCGCTTTCATGTCTCCTGAAAGAGCAGTTCTGTGGTAAATAATGTTTGAGGTAATGTGCTGTGAAAAGACTTTAGTAGCATCAAAATCGCATCATTGTCATAGCACACATAGTGTCCCTGTTGAAAACACCAGCTTACACCGGCATGAATTTACAGGCTGGTCCAGGCTGGTTAATGCTGGTCTACAAAGGAAATCCTGCTGGTTAAGCTACAGTAGGAGACCAGTGTATCAAAATTTCTAGGTTATAATTTGATTCCTGTTACATTAGCTTAGCAAAATGCTAAAAATACAACTGCGATTGTCGAAATAGATCATTTTGGAGCACTGGGAATTAATATAATGCTTGAATATAAGGTATGTGGTTTGTGTGACAACTGAACAGCTAGTCAGTTACAGCAATTAATGCTAGCATATTTAAAAGCTAACTTTCTCCTAAATTAGAATATGAAGAGAATTCTGTGGGAAAGTGGTGAAATTATACATTACAACCTTTAAAACTAATGTGTTTTTAATGGCTCTGAAACATTTATGTTATATTCAAGAGTGGGCGAATCATTAACCACACTTTTTTTTTTTTTTTTTTCCTGAGAGCTGCTGTATTGGAGCAGAAATAAGTGTGTTTTTCTGGGTGAACAAAAATCAGTTTGAAAACAAAAGTACATTTTTGAGCATCATCTCAGATCCCCCGACAACTTTTCAAAAACTTGACTTGAAAACACCTGCATTTCAATATGGGATTTGGAATGAGCTCTCTCATATGCATACTAACAAAGCAGGTTTATTCACAAGGCACTAAAGCTCTGAAGAATTCTCTGGGCTGTAAATCTCTTCATCGGTTCAGCGGATTATAGATGGCAGCTTGTGTTATAGGAGCGATAATGTTAATGTTCTTACATTACTGGGCAATAATATCAGAGACTTTTAGGATTTCAGATCACCTCAGCATGAAAACCGTTCCTCAAACCACCAGAAAAATAACTGCATATTAATTATTCATGTACTATTAGAGTTTTGGACATAGTATGATATAATCTTGAGGAATTCGTGCAACTGTTTAGAGAGCTAGTCTTAAAGTACTTTCTTACTTACTTAAAGTACTTTCAACATTTAATCAAAATTAACTGCACTTTGAAGAAATCCCTTCCAAAAACACAAAATGAGACTTTTTATGAACAATATACAAGTAAAATCTTTTTAAAATGTTTTATTTAATTATTAGTTAATATTAAATATTTTTACATTTAGATTTCCTTTTTCATCATTTCACAAGATTAGATTAATCTTGAAAAGCAGTAATAATTCATTAACGCTGTTAAAAGTAATCTTTAGCAAGTCTCAGTATGAGTATTTTTCACACTGTACACTTCTGTTTAAACGTTTGGGGTGTTTGAAATGTCTCTTATGCTCACCAAGGCTACATTTATTTAATATTGTGAAATATTATTATTCATTTAAAATAACAGTTTTCTGTTTAAATAAATAGTAGGCCCACAAACTATATTTGATCAAAAATCAGTGCAAGCAGTTATACTGTGAGATATTATTAAAATTAAAATTTTAAAATGTTATTTATTCCTGTGATGGCAAAGCTGGCAACATTGACTTGTTGCAGTTATGACATTTCATTTAGATTTTAGTTTTATTATTAATTTTATAATATATTTATTTAGACAAAACAGAATTCTATTATTGACCACAGCATACTTATCAGTATTTAATTTTATCTATGCATCCCTATTTAGAAGATATAACAATCAACTCAGGTTCGCAAACATTACTTTACATTGACTACTTTTACATGTGCACCAATAATGCAATTATTTCCAATAATCAGAGTAAGGACTTAATTGCATTAAGATGTTTACATGACATAAGCAAACCTCTTGACTCCAGTTTACATGCAATATTCATTCTTCTGATTATTCGTTAAGAAGTATGGTTATTTTTACCATCATTATTCACATACTCCACAGCACGAATGATGAACTCACATATACTGGCTGCTGTCTACTTACATCAAATGCAAAACATGCCATATCACCCTGCAGCCCAAGACCGGTTGCCCACAGAAGCTAAGCAGGGCTGAGCCTGGTCAGTACCTGGATGGGAGACCTCCTGGGAAAAACTAGGTTGCTGTTGGAAGAGGTGTTAGTGAGGCCAGCAGGGGGTGCTCACCCTGTGGTCTGTGTGGGTCCTAATGCCCCAGTATAGTGACGGGGACACTATACTGTCAAAAAAAAGCACCGTCTTTCGGATGAGACGTTAAACCGAGGTCCTGACTCTCTGTGGTCATTAAAAATCCCATGACACTCATCGTAAAGAGTAGGGGTGTAACCCCGGTGTCCTGGCCAAATTCCCTCCACTGGCCCTTGTCAATCATGGCCTCCCAATAATCCCCATCTACTTGATTGGCTCTATCACTCTCTCTTCTCTCCACCTGTAGCTGGTGTGTGGTGAGCACACTGGCGCCATTGTCCTGTGGCTGCCGTCGCATCATCCAAGTGAATGCTGCACACTGGTGGTGGTTGAGGAGAGACGCCCCCACATGATTGTAAAGCGCTTTGGATGTATAGCAATACACAATAAAAGCGCTATATAAATGCCTCATTCATTCATTCATTCATTCATGACTGTTATTTGGCGCAGTGAATGCTTGTTTATTGTGATTAAAATAGGCGTACGCCACAAGCGATTATGGTTACTTACTACGATTATGAGCTTAATCACATTATTTTGTTGTATTTTGTTAACATGAGGTAATGTTTAATTGCAATATTGCCAAAATCCCATTCTAATCCCATTATGAGAGTGCATGTAAACACACTCACTGACAGATGTAAAGATGTATTCTCAGTTGAACAAAACTGCATTCCAAGAACCAAAGTCATGCTGTCCTATCTAGTGAGGTGCATCAGTCATGCGACAACAGCTGACACTATGTAGCAGGTCAGTGATGATCTACTGTCTGTGACTGAGTCAGAGAAAAAAGAGTGGGCCATGCATAAATACCAGCACAGTCTGTCTACCACCATTCCATTCTGTCAGCCTTCACCAGCTCCCCTTTATCACTGCTCAGCAGAGGGACATCCCATAATGACAGAGTCCCATCACCAGCTTTACATGCCTCAGTAAATGGACAGAGTTGGCAGGATGTGGCAAGGCCACTGGGCTGTGTCCACAAACAACTACATATATATATATACAGTGGCCTCGGCAAACGTAGAAAACAGGCTACCTCAGGACTGGCTCTGGGGGAGATGTTGCCTGGGCTACAAATTGGATCCTGACAGGCCGCAATCCTATTAAATGAAGAAATATGGAGGCAGGAGAATGGAGATGCAGTAGTGGCTGGCAGCTTCATGGAAGATCAAGCAGGCACGGCTCCCTGTGCTCGACGTCCTCCGCCCCTCGCCCCATCCCATCCAAGCGGTTGATGAATTGTCTAAAGCGGCCACTCTGTTTTGCTAAAATAAATGGCGGTGCTGTCACCAAACACAAGATCATCAGCTCAGTGAGGCATTACATCTCAGATGCATTCAGATTCTGTGCAAACGCCTTGATTGGTTGAAATGCCTCTTTTTCGAACACTTCAAAATGCCTCCATATATATATATATATATATATATATATATATATATATAGTCAAACTTAATCAAATTCATTTTAAAGATTTACAGTTTGAAAAAAGGTTTTGTAATAAAATAAAATAAAATAAAAAAATCCATTTAGGTTTATACAACAACAGCACTCTAACAGTCTGTAGAAAAAGATCATCTATCAGCTTAATGCAAATTGTCGACAGTGTATCTTAATACAAATTAAAAGGATTGTACAACAAAAAAAAAAAAAAATCAGTCATTTACTCACCATTAAGTTGTTTCAAATCTATATGAATACTTTCAGAACACAAAACACAAAACAGTTGATGGGAGCCATTGACTTCCATAGTCTTTTTACCCATATTACAGAAGTCAATGGCTACCATCAACTGTTTGATTACTAACATTCTTCAAAATATCTTCTTTTGTGTTAAGTTGAAAGAACTTCATACAGGTTTGGAACAACTTAAGGGGGAGTAAATGATGACAAAATGTTCATTTTTGGGTGAACTATCCCTTTAAGTTACTGTAGTAAAAGAAAAATATTTCCAGGTAATATTTTAATAATTTCTTTTGAATTTAGTACAAATATAACAGACAATTACTCGAATACATAAAAAATATTTACAATATCATGTTTTTGATCTCATATAGTGTTACTGTTTCTTATTTCAACAAGGTCTCTTTCATTAGGACTGTCATAATTGGTTCCAGAATGTTTTGACTTCATATTGACTTCAAAAGTTGACTTCACATATCCTTAAATATCACCTTGGGGCTAGTTAGTTCATAATAATAACAAAATTAACTAATAAGTAAGTTCTGAAAAAATCTATGCACACACACACGCACACACACACGTTTGTTTTTGTGGTTTACGGGGACTCTCCATAGGCGTAATGGTTTTTATACCGTACAAACTGTATGGGCTATTGCCCTACACCAACCCTACACTCTTAAACCTGGCCTCTACAGGGAACTTGTGCATTTTTAGATTTTCAAAACACTCATTTAGCATGTTTTTGCTCTCCTTGAATTACGGGGACATAGGCAGTGTCCTCATAAACCACCTTCAAATTGTAATACCTCTGTCATACCCGTGTCATTAAACAAATTTTGTCCCCGTAAACCACAAAAACCAGTACACACACACACACACACACACACACACACACACACACACACACACATCTGTAGTACTGGTAATTTATTTATTTTCTGCCAGGGCATTTCCATTAACCCTAAAACAAAACATAATTCAGTGTGTAATTCAAAGTCCAGTTAAAATCAATATGGAAAATTCTTTCATATTAACACAAAAAACTTTCTGGGGCCTCTGTAAGTGCATATGCATGTGGCTATAAAATGTGTTTGAAATAATAGTCATAACGCCTTAAACCTTACTACCATACCTAAACCTAAACTACAATGCAAGAGAATAGTCTTGTAACATTAAAAGGTGCCACAACACGAGACAAGGACAGCACAACATAACCTTTAACCGCTCAAGTAAGTGCTCAGAATGGATTCTCCACAAGTGAGTGCAGGGAAAATTCAATATGTGGTTCCACACACCGTCCAGCCCTCTTCACTTATAGCGTAGTGTGATAGCACAAGAGTCATTAATTTCTAAGAAAGAGCGGGAGAGAGTGGCCATCTTGCCTCTCCTCACCTGCTCCCTGTGTACGCAGCCTCTCCTGACTGGTGCACAACCAACAGATAGCATCTCTGTGCTACTGAAAGCAATTTCTCCCTGCCATTAGGAGATGGAATGGAGGCTTTTTCCGAGGCAGAGGCCATTGGAGTGCGTCTATACTTTGGTGTTTGCTGTGGCCGGGCTGTGAAAAGGGTGCGAGGAGAGCGTGTGCAGTTGAGCCATTGTAGTTTGGCTGAGATGGAGAGATGAACTGGAGGACTGGGGCTGAGGAAGCATGGAACTGATTTTGAACAATGATTTTCTTCTGAGAGCTAAAAATTCATTGTTGACCTTTTTTATTTACAAATTACTTGTAGTGAATCAGAGTATCTATCTATCTATCTATCTATCTATCTATCTATCTATCTATCTATCTTTTTTAATTAAATCAGTGCTGCAAAATTTGATTTATTTATTCTTTCTTTCTTTCTTTCTTTCTTTCTTTCTTTCTTTCTTTCTTTCTTTCAAAATATCCAAACCTAAAACTTAATCTGTGAATGAAAAAACATTATTCCATAATTTCTTGACTACATTTTGTGAGGAAACTGAATGAAAATAAATAAATAAATACATAAGTATGAGTAAGCACAAATAAAGTACACCCAATTGTCATCTCTGTCATATTTCTTGTTCACTAAAACTACATTTACAAAAACTTAAAATGGAATTGCAGTTACGCAGTTGTGTTTTGCTGGTTCTCAGGAGCATAAACAGCTGAATTCTACATTCTTTAAGGGGCAAATAGTGAAAATTACTGCCTGACAATACATAAAAGATTCAAATTATCTTCATTTTACAAATCACTTCTCATTCAGCAAAGACTCCTCTTCTTTCCTTTCACATAAACATGTCAATTGTCTACTTACACATAAACATTCCTAAATAGGATAACCAACGCTTTTGCCTAAACAGCACGAAAGTCTCCTGCAGTTTTGTTTTTCAAAGCTTGCTGCTGTGTAATTTGCACTCCTGTGCTGTGAGACCACCTGGATTTAAGTGCTGCTGTTACAAAGGAGAACACAACTCCACTCAACACTACAATTTTTTCCAGGTCCAACAACCGACTGGAGGAAAGAAAATGAGTGCGAGACTCTCTACTCTGTAAACAGTGAACACTGAATCAAATATCAATTCCTTTAAAGTTCCAAGAAACAGACATCAATATCTCAAACTGTATGGACCGTGAAAGGAAAAGAAAGAAGGCAGCAAAAGAAACAAATAACAACAGCATACCTTTCACGTAACCACAAAATCCACATGATCAATATACAGTACAGTGTGAGGAAACAGTTTTGCTTTTTGATGCAGTGGCACATTTAAACAGTGTGGAAGCCACTCCACTACGGCCGATGCAGTCGTGTGCCATGTGATGGTCTGCCTTCAGAAATCTGACAGCCACGAAAAATGAAAATGTATTGCTCCAGGCAGAGGTAAGATCAAACCTGCAAATGGCTCTCTGTATTCTGAGTCTATAAAAAGTGATGTGTAAAAATATAGTGAAATAAATAAGTGTTTTGGTGCCATTCGCACTAGAACATTTTAGGAAAATGTAATTTTTGATTTCTTTTGAAAAGGTTACTGATGTAGAGAGAGATGAAATCATAAAAATCATAACAAAGCATAACATTTTAATGAAATGTAGTTTTCTGTTAATTTTATCAGTTGTAAGGAACCATTCACTAAGAATGTCCTTTCTAAAAAATTAGTTCCTATATTGCAATATTTATAAATAGCCTATAGGTAATGATGTTTCACATTAACGTAAAAACGCTGTGAGCACAACTGTTAATGTTTTCAATACTGGTAATATTAAACTGGCTGAATGTAAAGCCGCAAGCTCACTTTACATTTTATAGTAAGTTATTCAATGCAGATACTCAAAGCTATGTTTAGTCACATGTCCATCAAGCCCTCGCCAGACACGACTGCCCACAAAAGGAATCAGTGAGATGTGTTAGCACTCTGTGTCCACCTTACAGAGGTGGCAGGTGTGAAATCTGTGTGTGCAGTGGAGTGGAAGGAGGGAAATATCAGGGAGACGTCAAGTGAAATGACAGGGAGACGGTCTGCAGTCTTAAAATATGAGCAGGACAGCAACCTTTGAACTTGAGGAAGTATCCAAAATATAAGAGTCTCCAACAGAGAAGGAATGAAGCAAGTTTCCATTTTTTTCCTTTGTCTCCTTCCAATTCTCTTTCACACCTTTCTTCCTTTTGCTTTTTATTCTCTTCCAAGAGACAGCAAGAAAGTAAAGTTTTCCTTCTGTCTTTTTTCTTTCTTGTTGTTTCATTTCTTCTTCCATTCTTTCTTTCTTCCATCCTACCTCTTTTTTCTTCCACTTTTCACCTTTTTCTCTTTCTCTTCTTTCCTTCTTTGCCTTTTCTTTCAGTTACACTTTATTTCAATAGTCCACTTTAGAAATTCTACTAACTCTAAGTAACTTTGCAACTACATGCCAATTAACTCTCAGAGTATTAATAGACTTAAGCTGATGTAATTGCAAAGTTACTTACTTATAGTCAGTAGTAGTGTTGCTTTCATCAACAAAAATTATGACTAAATATCGTCGTCAACGAACCTTTATCACGTGACGAAAACGAGACGAGACGAGACGTAAATGCTGGTCATGTGACGATGACTATAATTAAATGTATAATGCAATATTGTTGACGAATAAAAATGAGACTAAATGTGGTTTACAAAATAAAAACTATGCTAAAATGTCTCTTCATTTTCGTTGACCAAAATGAGACGAAACGAAATGTTATAACGTTATTTCGTCTCGTTTAGTTGCATTATTATTATTATTTTGCAGTATTTTTGTTTCCTGTGTCTCACTTCAGCGGCTGCTTCAGGTCGCATTGCGCAGACGCAGGCGACGTCACTTCCTCAAGCCCCACTCGCGTCATTATTTAGAAGACGACAACAAACAAAGTACCGATGGCCGGCCGGCCGGGGTTCGTCTTTGGGAGAAAATTTGTGTGTGTACTTCTAACATGTTTGGTTGGTAAAATAAATGTTGTAAATTCAAATCAGAGCGTCTTCTGTGTCTGGAATGGATGTATTCTTGAGTCTATAAGGTAACAATAATATAATAAGATAATCTTGTTTGAAATTGGTTTGGCTAAAAGAAAATTTTGGTTTCGTCTATACTACTAGTACTTATACTATATTGACTGGGTTAAATAGAATTGCATTACTAAAAAGAGACTAAAATACAATTTTCATTGACTAAAACGTCAACTAAATGTCATCAGTTTTCGTCGACTAAAACTAGACAAAAATAGTCATGGATAATTCTGACTAAAACAAGACTAAAATTCTCAGACTTTTAGTTGACTGAAACTTGACTAGACTAAAAAGAGTATGACCGCGACTAAAACTAATAAAAACTAAAATGACAGCTTCACACAAAGACTAGACTAAAACTAAAATTAAAACAGGCCGCCAAAAACAACACTAGTCAGTAGAACAAAGTGTTAACAGATATTAAGCAGACAGTCCACTAATAATCTAATAACTATTAGTTGATATATAGATGCAAAATTACTTATAGAACGTCTAAAGTGGACTATTAAAATAAGCTGTTTCTTTTCATTATTCATCCTTCTTTCTTGATTTGTTCCAACTTTCCTTACCTCCCTTGTTATTTTTGCTTTGTTTCTTTTCCTCCATTCTTCCTCTTTCCTTCCAACTTCCCTTTCCTACTTCCCTTCTTCCTTCCTTTCTTCTTTGCTTATTTGTTCTTTATTTTTTGTATTTTTATACTCACTTTTATACTAACTTTCCTTACCTTCTTTCTCATTTTTGCTTTGTTTCTTTTCCTCCATTTTTCCTCCTTCCTTCCAAATTCCCTTCCCTTTCCTACCTCCCTCCTTCCTTCCTTCCTTCCTTCCTTCTTTCTGTTTTTGTTTTGTTTTTAACAATGCAAGCAAGAAAGTAAAAATAACAAGTAGAAAAGAAATCAAGCAAGCAAGAAAGGAAAGAAGGGAGGATGGAAAGAAGGAGGAAAAGAAAAGAGGAAGAATGGGGGAAAAAGAACCAAAGCAAGATACAAGAAAAATAAGAATGGGAGAAAGGAAAAAAGGAAGTGTGGAAGAAAATGAACAAAGCAAAAAAGGAATAAATTAAGGAAGGTGGAAGGAAGACAGAGAATGGAAGAAAAAAAGCAAGCAAGAAGGAAGGAAGGAAAAGAGGACGAATGGAAGAAAAGAAAAGCAAAGATAATGAACAAAGAAAAGAGGATGGAAGAAAGAAAGGAAGGAAATAGGAAGCAAGTAAATAAAGCAAGAACGAATAAGTTTCTTTCTCATTTTAATCCAGTGTTTTGTTTTCGTCTGTCACACTTTTGCTTTCTCTTGATTTCCCAAGTGAAAGTTTAATCAGTGCTGTGTGAAGAACGGAAAATTGACCATGGGAATAATCCAATAAACACACAACAACCCCTCCCTACAAAGCACAATGTCTGAGGGCGCTTTATGGAAGGCTGATGATTAGAAGTGAGAGAAATAAATGCGGTACGCAACAGGAAAAAATATTCCGGAAATGTGATTAAACTCCTGCTCAAAGTTTGCCATGCATCAGAAATAAGAGCTAAATGACAAACAATAGGCTAAAGCAGTAAGCGCTCGGCCTCGGGCGAGTATTACCGCTGCCGTATTTTAGGCATGACTGTTGCTGTTATCTGCAAGAATTCAGTGCCAAACCAGTATAGAAGAAAACATTCCTCTGCACAACATCGGATAAACTGAGTATAAGAGAGAAAACTGTTGAAGACCAAGCCACTTTACAATTTATTAAAAAGTATTCTGAATACAGCACTTAATATCTTTCTATTCGTCTGGAGATGAAGGACAGGGTCCCATCAATGCAGTGAGGTGTAATTGTGTCGTGTGGCAGGCAGCCATGCTTTATCTGGCAGACAGACATGCAGGACAAGTGACACCTGCAAGGAGAGAGGCCCCGTTTCCCAGACACATCTAGATAACCATGACAAGCCCGGGACTGATTCAATCACAGATTTCCTCACAGTCGCTACCGCAAACCTCTATCCTCCAGACGTCTGCACACCCATGGGTGGCAAGAAACCCGCTGATGAGGGAGCTCTCAGCTGGAAGGAACGTTTTCCTACTCGCCGCGGTCGAAAAACATCAACCGCCATGATTTTTCCCAGTTGGAACGCAAAGTGACAGTGCACCTTCATGCATCTGATTACGGTTGCCAATCTGCTGAAGTGTCAAAACAACAATATAGGCTGCTTAATTTGGCTATGCTTTAAAGGGGACCTATTATGCAAAAATCACTTTTATAAGGTGTTTGAACACAGTTGTGTGGCCGCAGTGTGTGAAAACAACCAGCCTATAATGGTAAAAATCCACCCACTCATTTATTTATAATCTAATAAAATCATAAACAGTCTCTCAGAACGAGCTGTTTCAGATTCTCCCTCTGTTCACGTCACCGAGGGGAATAAGTCCCGCCCATTTGTGACGCTGCCCTATAAGCAGAGACACAGCCCTGAGTGAGAAGCTGTGGTCCGCCTCCGCCATTAACGTTACTGATCACTGTAGCTGCTGGAGATATACAATGTAGATTTTCAAGTGTTGTGTTTTGGGATGCACTAACGAACATAGTAGTCGCCATATTCTCCCCTCATCTGAGCCACTGAGGACACTGTAGTTAAGTTTCATTTTCTAAGGAAATGTCCCGGAAAAAAATCGGTAAAGTCCACAATACCTGTAGGGATCAATACCAACACTTCGTGCGCGAACGTCAGCTCCAGACAAAGTAAGTGTCATGCGTTTGTTTTCCAAACTGCCCTTCTGAAAGAGCTTCTTGGCACTCTGTAAGGCTAATTGCTAAAGCTACCATTGTCTGTCTTTTTTCACTGCTGCTGTCTTCATGAATGATCGTGAATAGGAATGTGGTAGTTAAAAGTTGCAGATGCAAGTAATGTGAGTCGATCGCTTGAGTTTGTTGAGCTCATAATCACGAGTGGGACTTATAAAGTTTGTGATAGCATGCCATGCACCATGAGACCAGCTATGTTGTTATTTTTATCCCGCCGTGCTCCCGTCTGTGCAATTCACAAACATGAATTTATTATGCACAGTATAATCAGATGACTGACTTTGAATCCGAGTATGTTTTCTGTAAAGATAACTGGCTTGTACTAATAATGGAATGTTTATTTGCAAAGGCTAGCACTGCTAATGAGGAGCTGGAGCTCTTGAAGCTCCGCCCTCTTCTCTGGGAGCAACAGCTCATTTGCATTAAAGCAACATACTCCAATTCAGAGCGTTTTGGCTCATACCTTAAAAGTGGCAATTTTAACAAGCTATAAAAAATTATCTGTCGGGTATTTTGAGCTAAAACTTCACATACACACTCTGGGGATATCAGAGACTTATTTTACATCTTGTAAAAAGGAGCATAATAGGTCCCCTTTAATATGTCTCCTGGCTTCAGCAGAATGCCATTCATCTTTATGGATTGTCTTTGGACTCACTGTTAATTTGACGCAAATGAAACTCCAGGGACAATTTCTCAAATAAAGGAGTTGCAAAAAGCAGAGCCTCTGGTGACATTCACTAAAGGGCCCCACCTGGATGTAATCCAAATGTCATAAGAGCGCGATCGATGGTTTAGCCTGCCCTTACCGCAGCACAGGGAAGTCACCAGGGAAGAGACTCATCCAGGGAAGTTAGAACATCGCATTTAAAAGCAATTCTGCAGAACTGATTCTCTACTTTTTCTTTTTCCACCAGAAGCAAATGCATTATTTCATCAAAACACATATTAATCATGTTATGATTGCGGTTAGTCTAGATGACTAAGAATGTATTTAAAAATATTCCAGCCAGTCTGTTCCTGAGAAAAAAACTCCCCCTGAAAAGTTTTACCACCCTTTTGATAAACCCACTGAACCATTAATGTTTGCTACAAATGTCAAGAGTAATAACTGAAGTAATTTTGTTTTTAATGAAAGTGCTGGGCTTTTCTATCTAGGAGTAATTATTCTAATGGGAAGGCATAAAACTGAAGTGCCACTTCAGCTAAGAAAATTCCTAACTAAAAAACATATTACTTAAGGTATGGCAAGAATTTGTTCTGTAAGTTTGTTCTGCTTGTGAGGATGATGTGTTCTGGGTGTACTGAAGCTTAGATGAAATGAGGAGCTGTCACCTCAATTAATATAACCCGCTGATTCAACTTATGTACATTAAAGCCATAAAAGCAACTCATCTGTAATCATGATTTAATCACATAATTTAATCGACAGCGTAACTTAATAGACAGATAGCTAGCAAGAGAGACAGACAAGCAAACTGAAAGACAGACAGACAGAGAGAGAAACAGCCAGCTAGAACGACAGAGTAAGACAGAGATTGATAGGCAGACAATAAGATAGAGAAGGATAAAAAACTATAAGATAAACAAAGAAACAGAGAGTAAGTAGAGAGTAAGACAGACAGCTAATATTATGAGTAAGACAGGCAGTAGCTAGCTAGCTGATAGCTAGCTAGCTAGCTAGCTAGATAGATAGATAGATATAACACTACAACAATAGATAAAATGATAGACAGAATGATAAAACAATATAGATAGAACGACAGAACTAGATAGAATTATGGGCTAACAATTTTATATTGTGATTGATCTTGAAGACATATATAAACTACTTTAAGTGAATTGTAGATTGATCTTTTGCTCTCATAATAATATTAAAACTACAGTATACTGTACCTACTGTACCTCTATTATGTCTTTTAAGCAATGTGATTTATTTGAAAAACAATGTGAGCCAGCAGTAGTAGTGTGATGAATGAAATTCAGTTTTGAGTTTAATAAAACGTTCGTTGAGCTGCTTGCTGTTCCTTTCATTTAAAGCGGTGCGCTTCTGCCCATCCTTAAAAGCTTAACACCTAAATAAGTCAAATCATGTGATGTGATTGTTATAAAAGGCAGTATACTGAGGGACATGCTGTATTTTAGAAAGAATTATTAAAAGTGCATTAACTGCGAAAGGCACCTTTTGTGCACGCACTCCGACACGGAGCTAAACACGAATAAGCAAAGTATAGTTTCAGGCACACAAAACGGTCAAATATACACAAAACATACATCAAAAAATACTTGTCTTGGTGAGTATTTATGTAAAGACAGTCAATTATGCCCTAAATTAACAAACAATTGGAAAAGAAATCGGATGCGTGTCAGCATATTACTTGCATTCTGTCTTAAAGAGACAGCAGCCTAATAAACCTACTGCTGTCTGTGTCATTAATGTTAATTAAACAACAAAAGACAGAGGAAATCACTCACTGCTCTTGACTGAATCACTTTATAACTTTGATAAGAATCAATGTGTATTCAGTTCAAACAGAGATGCAGTGTTTTAAAGTTTAACTAATTTTTTAATGACCAATTTGACAACTGATTGTTTAATGCAAAACTGTGCAAATAGGTAATTCATAGGCTTGTTCCAGTCTGGATATTATTGATATTACATATCAAAATTGGGAAGATTGCGATATAGATCGTGGATCGTGATTTTGCATAATAAGATTGTGATATGATATTGTGGGAACATCGCCCACCCCTACATATAAAAGCAGACAATAGATGGATACAGTAAGATATGTCGAGAGAAACAGAACGAGAGACAGACAGACAGATAGAGATGAAGCAATAAACTAGAGATTATGTGAGCACAAACACTTCTCACACACAGACACTGGCTCATTTCACCGGAAAGATTGCTCGTCACCTCCTGTTTGTGCGTGTGCCCTTACCTATGGCCTCAATTAAAAGCGACGGAGGGGAAACTCTCCGCGGGATTGTTCCAAACATCACAGACGGAGCAGGAAAAGAAGGCTGAATAAATAAACAGAGGAAGAGGGGTGATGGAGGCTGGAGCGCTGACAGTAAGTGATGTGTGGTTTACTCTCCAGAAGCGGCAGGGAGAAGAAATCACTTCCCAGGAAATAATAAACATGATCTGCGGCCCCCAGTGCCACTTCTGCAGCTGCCCTCTCCCTCTCGCCAATAGAAATGTCAAGATGTCCAGGCAGGGGAGGTTATTTCAAAATAGGAGCGCTTGGGTCTCACCTCCACACTTTATTACAGCCTACACACTTAACCCAAACGCCTGTTTCATATGTCTTCCATCTGCAACACAGCATTATGTGCCTCTATACATCATGGATATACACAACCATGCCTGCATGTACATTCATACTCCTGCAGTCTTGCCCTAAAGCTTTCACTATATAAAAATAGTACACTATAATGTACAAAACAATTAACCAACAAGATGAACACTGCAACAATATTACAGTAATATTAATACTTAAGTCCTCTGAGGTCATTTTCAGCACGATGGATAACTGAGACGCGAGACAGTGAATGTTTGTTTGGGCAATGCATGCTGATTTTACAGTGGGCCTTTTAAATTGAGAAGTGTAACATTTATGTTTGCATGACTGCGTTTTAGTTTGATGTTGAATGGCTGAAATAGCAATGCTAGAACCTATAGATCTGTGTTGTGTGAGTGTGTGTGTGCATGCATAAGGCACACGATCAGTTACAATAAAGATATCAAGAAAACAAGCCTATACTTGTTGCACAGTTTTTGTTTTTTTCTTTTGTTAATCTGTTAATTATTAACTGTGGGATTTTTAATGGGTCACAGACACCCATCTATTTAAATTTAATTTAATTTTTTAATTTGACATTCTAATCTTACTGGTTAATGATCAACTAATGAGCTTCTGTTGTCGGTCAGGAAAATAATCTAAATGAACAAAATCCTGTCATTATGCAATTCTCCACCAGATTTGCTATGCTGCACGCAAGTTTAGGTAACTCAAAAACCTGCGTACACGAGCTGAGACCTGATGTGAGATTTGATCGTAGCCACCATTCACGTCCATATTGATAAATTCCAAGTTTTGCGTAGAAACGACCGTACGCTCAATTTTCTGTTGTACTTAGTTCTGGATGAATGAATGGATGAATGCTGCGATTGCCATGGATCAAATGAATCAAGCATCCCAGAGTGACTTGTAGTGAGACAACTATTGTATTCTACTAGTGCCTAATGAAGCCTAAATGTCATACAGAGGTGATAAGACTCTGATAAGCTAAAATAAAATGCTCATTACGGTAATGATCCTCTGAATGGTGGAGGTCTATTTCCATATTGTGAAATCATTAACAGCCAGTAAACAACATACTGCGATGATGGTTCTAAATCATAAACTATTATCTTCACAGTGTGTTGTTTATTGGATGTTAATAATATAAATTTCCTGATGAAAATCTATTGTTCATAAATCACTTCATTCTCAAGCGTTACTGGGCATGAAACCACTGGAGTACCTGGAGTTTTGGTCACACGCAGGCCTTGTTTTGTTTACCCATTTGAGAAAGCAAAAATAATGTCATTAACAATCCCAAAGTTTAGCGCAAGAAAGCAAACATAGTTACAAATCCATTTAGTCACTCCGATTACCTCTGATTCGTAATTACCCAGGTCTGCCCTGTCTCCGTGTTTAGCTTTTATTCAATAAATGTTTATTCTGTGAGCTGACTGGCAGATGGCACTTTGCAGTTCGGTGGCGTTACAGGTGCACGGCCTTGGAAATATGCCACAGGCCTCGATTCTTTCTAGTGTTTTTAAACATCACCCTTCAAGTCTCACAGCACGATAAAATGATCTTGTGCACATTTACAGTGGATTTAACACTATATTATTCTCACTCTGTCTCAGAAAGCTTAGCAGTTGTATGACTGGTATTTTTATTCATGAAATTTTAATAGAAAAAGGTAAAAGTCAGAGAGAGAGAGCGAAAGATAGACTGTCAAGGACAGAAAAATAAAACCGAGTCATCCAGATATGCCGACACAAAGTTTTCTTCACACAGCAGGCCTCATCTTGTGATCATGTTGATTATGTGTGCAGGGCTGGAGTTTAGTTTCCAGTTAGGAGATTAAATTGTTGTAGCACTTCCAGTGCCGTCCTCAGCTGTCAGCGATAGCCGTGAGCTGCCAGCTGAAGGTGAGGCAATGATTTGTGGTTTAAGAGAAGTCATTTTATAGAGGGCTGAATCGGGATTCTTCAGAAAAGCATAGGCACAAAAACGCAGAGGCCCTGTGGCAACCATTTGATTAGTTTTGCCCTTGATGTGGCATTATATACAGCGTATTCGAACCTCGCTGTCGTGTAGACGGCCGAAGTACAAATGGCGGCATAAATGTGGAAAATGTAGCATGTGGATGTTTAAATTACAGGGCAGTTTGACATTTTGACATTCGTATTATGAAAACCAGTAGATTAGAAAGTTCTGGAAAGAGGATGTGTGAAAGTTGCAATTCAAAAGAATTCGTAATGAAGGTAAAAATGCTCACTCACCTGCTGAGTAGTGTCCGCAGGCATGCATGAAAGGAGAGAGAGAAAGAGAGAGATTTTATTAGCTTCCCGAATGCTGGTGGAGTCAAAAAATTGAATCAGGGTTTATATTCAAACAAAGCAAAAGGATGCTTAATGTACCCAAAGACAGCAAGCATGCTGCTCACATTACTGTAAACACTCCCTCGGTCGACGAAAGGCGACAGTATGTTTAACTTCGCCATAAATTATCTCATATTGTGGATTCAAGCACAATTACCATCATTTGTGATGCTGGGAGACTAGACGTACTGAGCCAATGAGGTGCAAAGAGCAAGAGCACAATTGAGCCAGAGAGGAGGTGTGTCTTGTCTTCGTGTTCTTCATTGTGCCTGGCATGCTGTTCTGAGGAATGTCATCTTCGAGCAAAGAACTTTAACATACGCGTATGAAAAATGCATGGGCACACTTTGATTTTTGAAAAGAGATCGCTGGAGAAAAGGCCTTTGGGGCTGGAAGTTTTTGTCTGTATAATTTTGCTGGACTGCATATGATTCTTTCATAAAAATTAATGATTTTCTGCACACAAGAATAGGACAAAGGGACCTTATCTGTTTAATGTTTTCAAAAGATTCAAAAGAGTTATATTTCAAATAAATGCTGTTGGTTTTGAAATTTTTTTTCAGGATTCTATACATAGAATACAAACTATTCATGGTTTCCACAAAAATATTAAGCTCCACGACTGTTTTCAACAGGATTTCAGAAGGATCAGGTGACACTGAAGAACTGAAAATTTAGATGTGCCATTACAAGGATTAATTCGATTTTAAAATATATTAAAATACAATACAGCTTTTTTTTAATTAAGGTAATATTTCACACAATTTAGTTTTTACTGTATTTTTGATCATATATACTCTGCCATTTAAGTTTGGTATCAGTAAGATTTTTAATGTTTTTTTAGGAAGTTTCTTATGCTCATCAAGGCTTTATCTATTTGATCAAAAATACAGAAAAAAACTGTAATTTTGTAAAATATTATTGCAATTTTAAATAACTGTTTTCTATTTTAATATACTTTAAAATGAACAGGGTTTATTTAAAATAGAAAATTTTTGTTACAATATACACTGCAATTCAAAATATGGGGGTCAGTAACTTCATTTTTTCTTAAAGAAATTAATACTTTTATTCAGCAAGGATGTGTTAAATGGATAAAAATTGATAGTAAAGATTTATATTGTTAGATAAAAAATTCTATTTTGAATAAATGCTGTTATTTTTAATGTTTTATTCATCAAAGAATCAAAGAAAAAAGTATCACAGTTTCCCAAATTCTGATTTCTGAAGGATCATGTGACACTGAAGACTGGAGTAACAGCTGATGAAAATTCAGTGCTGCGTCACAGAAATAAATGATATTTTAAAGTATATTAAAATAGGAAACCAATATTAAAAATTGCAATAATATTTTAAAATATGAGTGTTTTTTCTGTATTTTTGATCAAACAAATACAGCCTTGATGAACATTAAAAATACATTAAAAATCTTACTGATCTCCAACTTTTGATTGGCAGTGTATATAAACTGTTGATTATATATAAACATGAATCACAATTCTTTGTGGAAATTCTTTGTGGAAAACTAAATGTACGGTAAGCAAGCTCTTTAAAAAATGAAGCAGTGACATTTGAAAGTAGCAGATGAAACCAAAAACCATGTGATAAGGCTGATATGAGGTGGTGAGGCCCTTGTGTCAGGCTGGAAAATCAAACGTGGAGCCTGAGGAAGTCCACATGTGTTAAGCTTGAAGTAAATGAAAGTGGCTGAACTGATAAGCTGATCGATTCGCCAGATACACTGACCGGCAGATGCCCTTGAGTGATGTGATTTGATAACCAACGTATTGGATTTTCAAGGTTCCTGATGAAAACAACCCTGACACGTTGAGTCAGTCTGGAAGCAAACAAGTAACAATGATATGAACACGAACTGTTTAGAAGAGCACGAACAGGATGGTGGGCTGCTTGTAAGTTTTCAGAATTTACAGGCACCATACATTTTTGTTCTAATTAGACAATTTATCTTGTCAGCACCACTTCAGTTTGTAGTACATTTGAGACAATTCTGCAGAATTTAATCCGATGTGTAACTAAAAAAGAGAGAGCTTAAAAATATTGCTTTTTATACTCCCTCTGATGTGTTTAAAGACTATAAATCTCTGACTGTCCAGAACAGCTCAAGTACTTACTGATATTTCCTGTCAGGGAGGCAGGAAATAATTCACCCTTGTAACCTTTTCAAATGCTTTAAAAATGAGTAACATTAGTAGTAAACTAAAACTAAAAAGATTAAAATATAAAATAAAAAGTATATTAAATTAAATAATATGCTCATTGTGAGAAAATGCAGATGAACTACCTTCAAAATCTACCACATTCTGTTTCTATCTTTTATTTATTTATTTTTTCTTTTTTTTGTGTGTGTTTTAGTTCTGATGTCCTTGTAGTCTGCTTGAGCATTTGCTGAATTGCTGTTTCGTTTCTAAACAGAGAACAACGACTCTCTATTCTCAGTTTGTTTGCTCAGAGATCAGAACAGACTTTGGAAGGATGTGACCTGGCGCTTCACCTTCTTCGTCCGCTTTCACCCTTCTAAGGATTTTAATTTCTTCTCTAAGATTTGTAAATAGATTTCCCCTCCTTGGCTTGAAGCAATTATGTCTCGTATTAACCCACACCCTGTAAAGGCTCAGAGACAGCTGTGTGGGTCTGGAGGCAAGAAGCCGTTGCAAGAAGCGAAATTAATTAACATGTAGTCGCTCTGCCATTTCTACAGTTATGTGACTCACTGAGGCTTCACGTTGCGGCAAAACGCAAGTCATTAAAAACTTAGGGGAAATGCCATTAAATTCAATAACCGAGGACAATTTGTTTCTTTACTTAACCTTTTTCCTGTTAATGTTAGGGGACAGATCTTAGAAAATGTCATTTATACCGTCCTCCACTTCATGACAGAGTTAGAATCTAGATATTTTTATTCTTTCCACTTTGCTGTTGCCACTAAAACATCACTTAGGCTCTAAACGTCCTTGTCTCCAGAGTCCATCAAGGAATATGCCTTAAAATCTGAAGCATAAATTTTGGTGATGCTATCCCTTTCCAACCAGGGTGCCGTCCCTGAGGTGGTAATGGAGGCATTCCAGTGAGTAATGGCCCAGCTCACTCCAGTATGCCATATTCATCATTATTTCCAGTGACAGACTCGAATGGTCCTATGGGACGTCTTAATTTACTCAAGCTAACCTTCACAATCCCAGCATTTGGAAGTTTACTTAGGAGTTTAAATGCAAATTTCTTTGTTTTCCTGTCCTGAAGCACCATTCAAGGGTCACAAAGTCTTGAGGTCAAACAGCTGCCTGCTTCAAACCACAAATCATCCATTCACTGATGCAAATATGATTCTTTCTTCAAGTCCGAGATTACGTGACTTTACCATGTAGCAGTTGGGGTTTCAAGATCTGAAGCTCTGCCAGTGTGTAAAGCTGCTGTAAATAAAGGATAGAGCCCCGAATGTTCACCCACACAGCCAATACTTTCTGATTAGCTCCAGTTTGCTTTAGACATTTCTGTTTGAATTACAAGATTGAGATAAAGGCATTCTTTATTTTTTATCAAACCACAATTATTAAATTATTTTTTTGTAAGAATCTATGAAACGCATGACTGAAGAGTCTGGTACAGAGCAGTTAAGTGAGGTATAATGTACAGTCAGACAGTCATCATTGTAAAATAAACCCAGACAGAGCGGTTATTATGAGGGAGTTTATTTTGTTTATTTAAATGACCGTCTGACTGTACATTATCCTGCTTAATATACACTACTTAGCAAACAAGTAACTAAAGGGACATGAAATATTCAGCATTGGCTTTTGGACCAATGAATTCCATAGAAAATCTTTTCTGGAAAAAAGAAAAAGAAAGGGAAAGGAAAAACACACTGTTGATATTCTCTGATATTTCTAGGATTTCTAGGACTGTGAGAGCCCCAAATATTGATTGACTTCAGAGTTTCTGAAGCTCTGAACTCCTAATTCTAAACCTTTTCATTCAATTTTTTTCTTAACAAATACATGTTTTTGGGACTTGGAGGCAACAACGTATAATACTTTAGAATATATTATAATCAAGCAACATTGGCCAATTAAATTAGAGGTTTAAGTCTAACTGACATAAAACTATTTCAATCATGACAACTCTAGGAAGATTTTAACATGGTGATGGATATGACAATGTTAATGTATTTGGTCTTGGCAGAATAGATCTGCTACGCTGCTGCTGAATTACTGCTGCTGTTGGTTATTGCTGTAGTTGTAGATTATTGCTGCTGCTGCAGCCAAGTACAGAAACTTGCTACTGCCAATGCATATGGCGATATGGTGCCGTGAGTATTTAAGACATACTGCTGCTGCACAAATAACATATAAAATAACCCGTAGCAGATCTATACAGGTGGAGCTGGGGAAGGTGGAGTGTTTCAGAGAAACTCTGAAAGCGCGCTGCAGGAATCTCAGCTGAATGCTAACTAGCCATATAAATGCAAGGCAGTAAGCTCATTGGCTGCATATGCAGCATGAACCAATCAGCTTGTGCCAAGTCGTTTAACTCTCTGAATATCATCAGTTACGTTAACAACCCATCAGCCTGCACCATCTAGAGTTTCATGACTGAACTATATATAAATTACACACTACCTTTCAAAATAAAAAAGAAGTCTTTTTTAACAAAATAATGAGGCCACACTTTATTTTAATGTCCAGTTCTCACTATTAACGAACCAGTGGAAATCGGTCCTTATTCTTAAGTTTTACCAATAATGTTTTTATTCAGCAAGGATGCATTAAATTTAATTTAAATCAAATTTATCTAAATAAATATTGTCCTTCTATTTATCAAAGAATCCTGGGGGAAAAACGTATCACAGTTTCCACAAATATATTGTTTTTATAATGTTTTCAACATTGATTATAACAAGGTCTTGAGCACTAAATCAGCATATTAGAATGACTTCTGAAGGATCATGTGACACTGAAGACTGGAGCAATGGCTGCTGAATTTGCAGTTATTTTAAACTGTGATAATATTTCACTGTTTTACTGACTTGTTTTAGAAGTGCAGCCTTGGTGAGCATAAGGGACTTTCAAAATGTTTGAATGTACTCCAATAAAATCACATTTGAGAAACATTCTCAGTTGACTTATTTTTGTCTTTCCCACTGAATGTCATAATCCTCTACAAAAGGACAGTCCCATAGCTCTGAGGTGTCTATAGGGCTGTCAAGGCCTCGGCGTGGTAACACGCATCATATCCAGTGAAGTTTGTGAGTGGGATCAGTGATGCAGCCTGAGATAATGTATGAAGTCACACTGTGATCGATGACAGCGTGCTAATCTGCTTGTGAGATAGTGAGCCCGCTGCCGTCCCTCACAGCTGCTCTCTCTCTTCCTCTCCCTTTGTTTGAGGATCACATTATCTCCAAGGGCTTACTGCATCACAAGACAGAGGCCACAAAAACACCATCATGTCTGATACCGTAGAGAGATTCAAAAGTTGATTACATTAATTTTTCTGTGGTCTTACATTTGACATTTATCAATAGGCAGAGGTTTACTTCGGTACTCATTTTCTCAGGACGATTTGACACGAAGCCCACCGCAATCATCTCAATCAATTACATTGACCTTGTCATTTTACACATTTGGACTGTAAGAGAATGAGATCGATTAGATATTATAGAGTTCTGCAAGTGAAAATGTATACATTTCAAAGCATTTCCTAAAACTGTATTGGCTGAAGACACAACCCAGCGCTGACATCCTGCTGAAATAAACTAAGCAATCTTTGAAAGAGATTTTCACTGAGCTGCTCTCCACTTCATTTGCACCTGACACACAGAGACGCCACACTGCTGACTTTGATTATCCACATCTCCTCCCACCGCTGTACCCCTGACCTTGTGCCGTTCACCCTCTGCATACACAAGATGCCTCCTGATGTCTATCAGATAACTGCAGCGCCGTCAAGCCTACACCAGCATCAAGGAGAAATGATGGTCCCAACTAGCGCGCTTGACACCAAAGGCTTATTAATCACAAAAAGGAAGCAGATTGCTTTCATTTGTAAATGATTATAAATGTGCTCCATATCTGCAAGAGTTGGGCATTTAAACGCGAAGCATTTCCACCTCAGAGAATCTCACTTTCTAATATCTAGCTTGACCCACAGCAGGAGTGAATCCCTCCCTGCAAGGCCCATTTTATCCAGTATTTTTTTTCTCAGCAATACAAGTCCAGAAACTACACCAGTATGCCTTATTTAATCCCTGCTTACACTGTTAATGACATGGAGGGAGAAGAAATGTAGGATAAGCTCTGCTGCTGTGGCTTATAGTAATACTAGTAAATATCCACAACCATACTCCTTTAGACGGAGTCACTAAACTGCTGCATCAAGTTATATATATTTGCAGATTTATTTATTTCACATTTTCAAAATCTTAATTTATTGTATATTTTTGTATGTATTTATTTACAGTATATTTAAATACGTCTATACACTACTGTGGTGCTTTTAAAAGATTTTATTTTTAAAATCAGGAAAGATGCATTATATTGATCAAAAGATGTTTATAATGTTACAAAAGATATTTATTTAAATAAATGCTATTCTTTTGAACTTCCTATTAACCAAAGAATCCTGTTTTTATCATTGATAATAAGAAGAAATGTATCTTGAGCAGCATATAAGCATATTGGAATTATTTCTGAAGGATCATGTGACACCAAAACAACTGACATGTTCAAATATACTCAAACAGAAAACATTTTATTTTAAATTGTAATAATATTTCACTTTTTTTTACTCTATTTTAAATTAAATACATGCAGCCTTGGTCAGCATAAAAACCTTTTCTCAAAAGCATTAAAAAATCCTAACCAACCCCAATCTTTTGAATAGTAGTATATATATATATATATATATATATATATATATATACACATATATACACAGAAAAAAATCACCATTAGCGAATGCTCAGTTTGCTTATTTTGAGGAAAATCTATGGGAATCTGCCATAAGGCATAAAACAACAGTTGAAAACAGGATACATTTTAAGGAAATATTTATCAAACAGCATTATCTTCATGACATTTTTTGTTCTTTCTTCCTTTTGTTAAAAATTTTCTCTAAAAGAGAAAGCAGAGATCTGACCAGAGTCCTTATCTATATTGGAAAAGCATTTAGAGCTTTTTAAAGTGACTGAATTCCAGATCAAGATTACAATTCTCATCAAAGATTTAAAGTCTAGGTCTAAAGCAGCTAAGTGACCTAATTACCTCTAATTTACCAGCAGATCAAAGAGCCTTCTTAAGCAGATGGATTGAACTTTGGGTTCCTTAAGGAACTCCCATTTAAAGATGAAGCAGGTACAATCACATTCGTTTTCAAATCAGAACTTGTTCTCTGTGTTTTCTTAGAGCTGAGTGACAGATAAAGCAGTTTCTATTGTAGCGAGTATCAGATCGTGTTTGAAACTCGCTGAGAGCCTCTGAAGAGGGAGGAAATTTGGGCTCTTTCAACTCCCTCACAATTATAATTACAGCCTTTCTGGTTTCCAGCTCTTAATCCAAACCACTACAGGATTTGCCTTCAAAACTGATGAAAACACAAAAGTATCAGCCTAAGATAAAGCAGAGGAGTCTGGGATTGGGGCTAGAATGGGAAGGAGGCTGAAATATGATTCATTTACACTTCAAATGGTTCGACGCTCTCAATGCTGTCATCTTATCTGTCCCACAGTCCCCTACACTTTGGCTAATTATTTCAATTATTACTGTTTGGGTAAATATTGCAGTCATTTCTCCCACGTAATTGGTCTGGCTTTTCTGAGGTCAACAGGCAATTTCATACACCGTTCCATATAACGAGATCTGAGGCACTTGCCAGGACAGGGTTGGCCCTGTAACACTGAGGTGAAACAAATACAGGTCATTAAAATGATACTTAAAAGCACAAAACTAACCGCCTAAAAATCTCCGGCCCTTTTCTTTCCCCTTTAACTGATTCTCATCACACAAGCAGCTCGAATTCGCAATGAGTAACACTGGGTGGCACATCTGTAGGGGCTTTTCGCCATCCCAGTGAATACAAGGAGGATCTGAACCTAAACACAGCAAAGCATTGAGTTAGGAAAGTGTTTTGTCTCAGGAAATATAGGCGGCTTAATGGGATTTTACGGCTATCCTCCTGGGGTAGATACTGCAAATCTCCTCCACACCCCTGCGGCAAGACCCAAATGATAATGACTCGACCAATACGAGACTCCAGCTGCATTCAAAGGCTCGCTTGAGCTGCCTAAGCCAAAAGCTAACTTCCAGCAATATGCTTTATGCAAGCATTATGATCATTATGAGTCATTACAGAAGTGTAAATTTTGGAACAATAGCATAATTCATCATCATCGATCCCATGAGGGTAAAAAGGGAGAAATCTTTCAGACAAGAAAAAAAATCAATTGGCATCACTCAGTGTGCTTTATTGCAGCCATTCACTAAATTATAATTAAAACTTGTGTTATTAACAAAAACTCTGGAAGATTGTTCATGGCTTATGACTCATTGTTTCAGAATGGTCCATTTAAAGGGATAGTTCTCCCAAAAATGGGATTCATGCAAAAATGAAAATTCTGTCATCATTTCCGCACCTTCAGGTCTTTCTAAACCTGTATGACTTTCTTTCTTCTGTGAAATGAAACGAAAAAAATATACATTTTGAAAAATGTTCATGGTTTTATGGCCATTGTTGTTTTTGGACCCCACTGACTTTCACTGTATGGACAAAAAATTCTTAAAAACATCATTTTTTGTGTTCTGCCTGAGAAAGAAAGTTTGAGTAAATTACAACAGAATTTATTTTTGAGTTAACTATCCCTTCAAAGCCCCACAGTTCGATAAAAAAATGTATCTGTGCTTATGAAAGAACGTATGCTTTATTTTTAACATGGCCAATAAGTGGCTGTGTAAATGATTGGATTTTCTCTGTTTGTGCTTCACCGAGCAATAACTTGTTGGGCGTCTCTGCTTGGCTATGCTAATTAAAGCATTAATGCATGACTTCAGGATATCCGCTCCAGTGGAGTCTCATCTCATTATGTATATAGCAAGTGCTACAGGGTTCCACTTCCCCCTCTATTTGTTTGCCTAACATGCCTAAAAATAAGACAGCACAGAGCCCTGGCTGTACACTTCTCCCTTTCTGCCTGCATGAACACATAAGGGTAGAACGCAAAACTAAGGCGCTCGTTGCTGGAGAGCTGCTGTGATGATGATGATGAATTATTCCCCATTTTCATGCCTTCTCAGAGCAAAGACCCAGGGATAGATGGGGCTCCAGCCACCCACTGACATCTCCACTCCTCACTGGGATTAGCAGAGAGGCACCACGGCCCAGCCTGGGCGCGACTGGCCTGCTTCTGCAGCTTAATCCTGCTGACATTTCAATGGGCTCCATCCCGGCTCAGGCCCTTTTGTCAAAAAAGATGATTAATCATTGGGTTGTCGCCTGTCAGTGGTGCCGGCTGTAGTTGAGGTCTGCAATTCACTGTAATTCTGTTTTCCAGAGGTGCTTTCTGTCATTATTCACCCCGAGCGATACCAGAGAGGCAGATTAGAAGTGGGCCGGCTGAGAGATATTCTTAATAGAGGCAGATTTCTCAATCGGCTTTGCTGGTCGGGGGGTAAGATGACTTACTCATATCGTCAGCCTCTGCTGATGATTAAATTCAGCGGATGGGGGAAGTGACTGAACACAAAGATGCATTAGACAGCAGATGTCAGTATTAAAGTGTGCTTGGGTACGGATTCATCTCTGAGGGTGGATTAATTTTAGCAAAGAATTTCAAGGGATCGTTCACTGAGAAATTAAAATTCTGATTTACTCGCCCTCATGTCGTTCCAAACTTGTATGACTTTCTTTCTTCTGTGGAAAAGCCTGAGCATATGTTGCTTTTTTCTTGCTCCTGTGACTGAAAGCATCTCTCTTTGTCCCAGAGGGGCGTCTCAAGGCTTTATAATGATTAAAACACCTCCGATAGAAGTCAGAGGAGCTATCATGCTCTAAAACATTAAGTAAAGACTTCCGGCTCGCTCTGCTGGGCAATGATTTCCCTTAATTAAACAACCTCTGGAACTGGCCGTGGCTCCCCGGGGAGGCTGGTCTTTGGCGGCTCGCACAGAAGCATAAGGCAGAGATCTCTTAAACTTTATGAATACAGCTAAGTCATTTCCTCATCTCCCTGAGGGCTATTAGGATTTAGCTCAACTTATTTCCCCTCATAGTCCCATTCAGCCTCAGGATAATCCAGCTGCCCTCATGACTATACAGAAGGGAGCTTTTGGTGTCAGTGACAATGATCCGGAAATGTGAGAGTGTGTGAGAATCAGATATTAGTCTTGGTCAGTGGGTGGTCCATGGGTGTGATGTCTAGTCTCACACATAAAACTGGAAAGTACTTTCTTGATTTGGCATGCGCTAATCTGATTGGTCGATTGAAATTAACTTTACCTAAAATCAACTAATCAGATTAGAGCTTGCCAGATTGAGAAAATACTTTGGTAACACTTTACAATAAGGTTCATTAGTTAACATGAACTAAGAATAAACAATACTTCTATAGCATTTATTAAACTTAGTTAATGCTAATTTCAGCATTAACTAATGCATTATTAAAATCACAAGTTGTGTTTGTTAACATTAGATAATGCACTGTGAGCTAACATGAACTAACAATGAATGATTGTATTTTTATTAACTAACATTAACAAAGTTTAATAAATACTGTAATAAATGCATTGTTCATTGTTTGTTCATGTTAGTTAATACATTATCTAATGTTAACAAATGACACCTTATTGTAAAGTGTTACCAGTACTTTTTATGTGCATTAATAGACAGTACACCCATGGACCAACAACTGACCAAGATTAATAATGATTGGTTGATTTTATGTAAATTTATCTAAAATCAACCAATCAGATTAGAGCTTGCCAGACTGATAAAGCACTTTCTGATTTTACGCACGTTAATAGACAGCCTTGTACAGCACGCTCACAGACCACCTGCTGACCAAGGTTATTACTGATTGGTTGTTTTTATATAAAGATACCTTAAATCAACCAATCAGATTAGAGCTTGCCAGACCAAGAAAGTACTTTCCGATTTTACATGTTATAAACAGCCTTGGACAGCAAACCCACAGACTGCCTGCTGACCAAGACTAATAATGATTAGTTGAGTTTATGCAAAGTTATCTAAAATCAGCCATTGAAATTAGAGCTTGCCAGAACGAGAAAGTACTTTCCAGTATTATGTGCCTTAATAGACAGCCTTGCACACTCAAAGACCACCTGCTGACCAAGACTATTACTGATTGGTTGATATTACACAGCTAGGCTACAAAAAATTAACCAATCAGATAAGAGCTTGCCAGATTGAGAAAGTACTTTCCAGTTTTATGTTCATTAATAGACAGCCTCGTACAGCACACTCAAAGACCACCTGCTGACCAAAACTATTACTGATTGGTTGATATAACGCAACTAAAATTAACCAATCAGATTAGGATTAGTGCACGCAGGTTTTTCTAAACACAATTTTCACTATTTTACCAATTTTTTCAGATGTTTGCAGAGATTCCTGCATTGTAATTTAAATGTACTTCTTGTACAGTAGCCTGGCATAATCTATTTCATTTAAATTCATTCAGATGAATTAAAATAACTTTATTATAATGCTAAAAAATACACAGAATCAAGAAATAATATACTCATAAATAATATATTTTATAATAGTGTTTTATTTTCTATTAATTTCTATTTATTAAAAATAGATTTGTCATAATGTGAAATACTGTGAGAAATATCATCATATTGGGGGTTGTATAAATAAAACTGTGGTTGGTCATCATTTAGCCTAAGTGTGGCCTAGATCTGAACAACAAAGTTCAGTCAAAGGTCTGGCTACATGAGACTAATCAGATATTGACCTCTGTGAGGACTATTAAAAGCCTCAGAAACAGAGATCACATGTGAGGAGACAGCAAGCTCATGTTTAAATGGAGATGCCCTTTCCTCTAATCAAGCAGGAGCTGGGCTATACATCACTCCTCAGGGCATTCAGACAGCTCAGCTCTACCATACAGACACACTTGGTCTCATCCACCCCCTCCCACGGCCCCATCCAACTCCCAAGCAGCTGTCAGGGCCTGTTCAGAGGGGCAATGAAAACATCTGACCTTCAGCTGGCAGTCCAACTAACACAGCGAGAGAGGGGCAAGACGAGATTCCCCTCCCATAAACTTCCTCTCAAGGTCTATAACTGACAGCCCTCTGCATACGCACCTTTGCAAATGGACCAGAGAGAAAAATATGAGAAATCACTCAATAAAACCTCAGTTGACACTCAGCTGGAGGAATAGTGATTCTTGTATTCTGAATATAAGATTCCACTCCTCATGAGTATAAACAATATCCTTGATAACACAATTTTTCAAGGTAACTTGCTTTTGCACTCTCTTATAATTCACATAAAATATAATTAAATCAATATTACATCAAAATCTCACTGGAGACAAAAAAAGAAAAAAATATATATAAAATATTACAGGGAAATCATGTTTTATTAAAAATGTGAATAAGCCAAACATATATATATATATGTTGATAATTTTAACATTCAGAAGATATTATTACGGCATATGATTTTCAATTACTTTTTAAAGGATAAGAGCTAGTAAGTCCATACTGAAAGAAAGCCAAGCTGACCATCAGGCTATCAAGAATCACACATTTTTAGATGGAGAACATATCCATATCAACATTCAGAACCAAAGCCATCTGGAAAAAATTGCTTCTAACGTGGCCTAATAAATCTAATATGGTTCATTTGATTTCATTCAGAAGCAACAGTGCAGGCACAGCAAAGGGAAGCTGCTAGATTTGGACAATTTTCTCATATCAAAAGATCGTCAAATTTAAATCCAATTCAAATCACTGTCTCAGTAATTGTTCTTCCACAGTACCCACAGCATGCAAAACATTTTAATTGCCTGTGGAGAAAGCAAAATAGGGCTTCATTCCTCACTCGGTTCTTGCACACGTCCCAGCTTGGAGCCGCTCATGTATCACCCTGATGGAAACGAATGCTGTCGTGGAGTATTCACCATCTTCAGCGCAAATTGGAACCCCCCTGCAGTTATTAATGAAATGCCCCGTAAATATGCAGCATTACTTATGCTCAACATATCATAATCAGGATGTCGCTGATTAAAAATGCGCTGCTCCTTGTGAAATGAGGTCCTCAGGATTGCTTGAATAAAATACGTGCTGCGTGCTGAAATGCAATTATGTTTGTTGTGACTCTCTTAGCTTTTTCGCAGTATAATGACTCCTGTGAAACTGCAATTAGGTTTAATCTGTGAAAAGCTCCCTGAAATGACCCACTGCGCTGTTTAAAAACACTCACGTTCTCTATAGTGTCAGAATTACAATGTTTATCATATTACTATTATTATTAATAATATTATTATATAATATACAGTGTAATACAACTTATATTTATTTATTCATTTAACAGTACCATTCCTTTTCTTGTTAATTGTATTTGTTTGTACTGTAGCACACCTGTACATATGATTTAGTCTTGTCTATATAATAAGAATAAGAATAAGAAAAACAGTAAAATTTAATAATAATAATTAAATCAATAATTCTTAATTACTAATAATTATTAATACATATTTATAATAATATGCAATAATAATATTAGTATTATCATAATTTATATATAAATTATATAAAAATTAATAATAATAATAATAATAATAATATAATTACAATTAACGATAATAATAATAATTAATAATAATAAAATATTCTGTAGTGTTCATGATAGTGTTCATGGATAGACTATAAGACGATAAATAAAAAAAATTTAATCATATATATATATATATATATATATATATATATACTTTTTGTCTTATTTATGGTCTATGAATGAACACTACAATATAGAGAAAAGCAAACATTTACATTCCCAATACAGTCTAACGGCATACAGTCCTGCTGTGCTTTTCACTATTATTATTATTGCTAAATATTTGTGAATAAAACCCTTCATGAGCCCATCTTGAGTTATCTGCAATCCCTAAATCTCTGTGGATATATTTATAAAGGCACATGCATGCTTTTCTGAGGGTTTTCTCCTTTGTAGTGGCTGCGTAGACAAAACCAGACAAAAGACTCTACTCCCCTGTTGTAGGCACACTGACGGCATGGTGGAGTGGGTGGCGTACCACACTCTACTGTAAGTGTGTCAAAGATCTCTGCAATAAAATCTAATTATAAGCCTGTGTGGATGTGTATGTGTGTGAATGAACATCTCTAACACAGATGTGCCTTCACTGCCAGAAGCAGTCTCGCTGGGACGTGGCCCACTGAAGGCATTTTGATAAACGGCCTGTTCTCTGGGCATCCGAATCTCTGCAGGGGACTCAAGGGACCATGTCTGTCTCGAGGGGTGTGTTGAGACATCTGTGTGGAGACAGAGAGGGAGGGAGGGGGATGTCTCCACCGCACCGTACCACGCCTTTGTCTTGATTACAGCCTTAAGACAGAAATTACTCTGCAGTATGAGGGAGGAGTGGATCAGTCTCATATTCAAGGCAAGAATCTCATTTGAAAATTCAAGAGTAATATGTTGCTACTCATGTGAATGGCTCTTTGGGTTTGTGCAGCTCCTTGTACATGATCTTTCATTTGCAGCGCAAGCACAAAGCCAATCTCAGTTGTTCAGAATAGAATACTACTCAGTGGTATGTAGTATGTATCTATGCAAATGTTCTGTATGCATAGAATGCCCATAGAATGAAAATGAAAAAAAAAAAAATTCCAATATCAAAATACACTACATGAAATGCTGTATCATCGGCCAACATTATTTATTTAAATACCAATTTTCACTTTTCTGGTCATGGATTTTTTAATATCAATCTACCAAAAATGGCACCATTTGGTGGGTCTCTAAAAACAGTCATTTGGAATTCACATTAATGGAATTCACATGTAAATTCACATGTAAAGCTACTTACAGTATTATAAATATACATATAAATATAAATGTAGTGTAGTCTAACATTAATTAAATATAGCCCAAAACAAAGATGATAATAAATTGTGACAAGTTAGTTTTTATTGTAATATTCTTAGGATGATTTAGTTATTATTGTATCAAAAAGCAAAAATAAAAGAATAAATAAAATTCAGCTTTGCAAATCAGTTATCAGATATTCAAAAAAACATATAGCCTAATAATGTGTTTCAGAATTAGTATTCATTAAAAAAGCAATATCGGCTAATCACTATAATGCATCCCAAAAGCATTGTGCACAATTATTGAAATGGATATTGAAGTAATCTGTGATAAACAATTCCTTGTTAAATCTTCTATTTCACATTTATCGTGCTGAACATGAAATGTGATTCGGCTTAGTGAACAACGTAGTATGTTACTGTAATGTTAATCTTTGCACATTACATAAAATTTCTAAAACAGTAGGTGGTACACAGTGTATACTTTACACCGTTTAGTAAGCCCTAAGCTAGAGTGCCATTCCAAACACAGCCAATGTCAAGACAGACACGACTTCCCACATGTAGACGTGGACGTACGGCATCTCAAGAAATAGATTTGCTGGTGAGCAACATGAGTATGCTTTCGTAATAGCATGATTGATGTAAACAGAGGCCTTTGACATTCCTGACATTGAATTAACGTTCCTTGTCATAGGGATTCAATTTTGTGCCACTGTGGTAATGGACAAGGCTCATTTTAGCAACAGCCAACAACATTAAACTGCCAATACACACTGTAAGCGAAGATTAAATCTGCAGATGTTATTATAAAGCTCATTAATTAGCCACAACAGCCTTACCGTCCATGAAATGCGCATGTTCACTGGATCGCATGTTCTCCACCACACGGTATAAACAATACGCTGCGAGGATGTCATTGCCCACATCTCTTCTTCTCTGTAATCATGTTGTACGCTGCTATATTAAGAATCAGGCAAAGAAAAATGCTCTGTTCTTACTACAAAGGACAAAACCACTGACATTCATTAGATGTAAATTCATATACTGAGGACAAGCATGTTTAATAATACCTCAGTTTCCCACAAACCTGTTTTCTACATACGCTTGCACTATATCATATTTACATTTACATAAAAAGTGTAAATCGATAAGCAATCATTTTCTGTGGTCAGTGAGCTTGACCTGAGTGAATTAAATTCTCAATTTTTCCCCATTAATTGAATTATAAAGGCCATTTTATCTCCATCTCTCACTTCCTCTAAAAAGGTTTTCCTATTATAGATAAAGTGCGAGGTAAAAGCCCAGCTCCCTTGTTTGCAAAGACGGGCACCTTGACTTCAATCAGCCAGACTGCCGCCCTCTCCGAGTGATAAAGGGGTTATTCAACGACGTTAGCGTTCCAGTTGTGTTGCGGTCTTCTCCAAACACGCTGAACTGAACACTGCATTGAACACTAAAGCAGAGAGGAGAAAAGGGCAGTAAAAACATATTATGCTAAGAGGTGATGCTACATTAACCTGCTACATTAGCACAATCGCGCTGCGCTAGCAGCTCTTCGCTATGCTCAGTGATCTGCGGCAATCATTCTGCCAAAATAAGATTACGTATGTGCCCCTTTTTTCTCCTCAAGAGTGTGTTTTAGCCAAATGCTGTACTCCTGAGAGCGCAGTCAACACAGTCCATTCAGCCGCGGCAGACTGAATTAGCTCTAGGACGCTACTGTCTAAAACTATAGCATTGACAGGAAGTATCTGGATACACAGTTTGTAGTAGCTAAAGTAGGTTAAAACAAATGCAATTAGATACAGCTGAACTGTTGTTAAAATATAAAATTGATATACATTATGTGCCAAAATCAGCAAAGATGGATGCTATGTCTACTGTATATGTCCTATTTCTTGTTTAGATTCAAATTGTGCAGAATAGTGTGAGTTGAGGATTTTAAAAAAATCACTAGTTAGATTGTTGGGATGTTTTATCAAAAACAAAAATCCCTGAGGTCAGTTGCTGAATTTGATCCAACGAAGCCAAAGAGTTATGAGTCATGGAAGTGTTGACATAGTAGTGTGTGGGCATGCAGAATAATGACCTTTTAATTATACATTTCACTGACAGTGTTTTAGATTTATAAGTCTAAACAAAATGATGCCGTGTAATTACATTCCCATTCATTATATATAGCTTGAGTGCATCCATTTATGTGAATTAATTTGAATTAATTTCCTTCCAGCATATGGTTATTTTTCCATTTCAATTGCAAGCTTAAGGAATCAGATAAATTACTTAAATCATCCCATATATGATGACTGGATTAGTAGAAGGCAGCACAAGAATATCATTACAGAAATATATATATATATATATATATATATGTGTGTGTGTGTGTCACAGATAAGCTGTAATTTCAGATGTTGCAGATATAATCTTTCACATAGTCAAAGCTTTAAACATATGATCAAAACATAATACAATTTAATTAAACAATAATGTACAAGAGTTTGTGATATATATATGCTGTACTGTATATACACTACTGTTCAAGATTTTAGGTTTTTTGTGTTTCTGCATGAAAGAAGTCTCACAAATGAAATATATATTTCTATAATATAATACTATTTTAATATAATTTAAAATGTAATTTTTTTCCTGTGATGTCAAAGCTGAATTTTCAACATCATTACTCCAGTCTTCAGTGTCACATGATCCTTCAGAAATCATTTTAATATGATAATTTGGAGCTCAAAACACGTATCTTCGTTTTTTTGTTTTGTTTTGTTTTTTGTATTTCGGAGCAAACCATCACCCGTTTCTTACAGGATTTTATTGTTGTAACATAAATGTCTGTCACTTTTTTACAGTCACTTTTGATCAGTTTAGTGCATCCTAGCTGAATAAAAGTATTCATTTCTTTTATAAAAAATCTATATCTATAAAAAATTGTGCATGTTTTTTATCTACATGTCCTTTGACAAAGATGTCACTCTGCTGGCAAAATCATGTCCCATTATATAATCAATAGTCTTCTAAAAGCAGATGACCAGGTCTGTTAATTATTATAATTTGTGTCAAATCCAGAGTTTGTCCTGAAAATCCATCTGGCTGAAAATCTATAGACCACCACATCCATTTTCAAGTGGGTTGTTTCAACCCATACAAATCACTTTTTGGTCATTTATTAGCTAAATTTGAAAGCAAGATATAATTTCACCTATATAGTAGTTAACATCACAGGATCGTATTACTGTAACTGTAAGTTCCCTATAAAGCAGTGTTGTTTACATAAAGGAGCCTGTGAACATACAACTTTTCTGTAGCACACCTAAGGGACCACAGCTCTGCTCAGGGGTCTAAAATCCATGTCAAGCACACGATAAGTGACCGACATTAAATGAGGTCCCTGTAGACTGGCAGTGTCACAGGAAGGCCATGAGGGGGCAGCCTGCGGAGGACCAACATCACTTAAGATCCTCGCAGGAATGTTGAGCACTGGCTGATTGCTGCAGTTGACAGGTTCGCTCTGCACCTCAGGTGCTGCCATGAATCTGTCAGCTGCCTCATTTATTCAGCACCATCACTTCACACCTCATACATTAAATTGTAGCCATAAGCACTTCCATGATCTACAGTAAATAATTCAGATGCTTTTGAGTCTGGGGAACAGAAATCCTGAGTGGTCCAGTCTGCAAGCTTAAGTGGCAACCCGTATCGTGTTCCTGATTCTCAAATGGCACTGTAATAGATTGCATAAGATCACGGAGCACCATATTGCCTCCGTTTGATCAATGCTGTGGGTAAAGCTCCAGTTCAAAGAGTTGGGTTATACAAAGAAGTCATTTCTATGTCAGTCTCTCTGCCCTCCCTCAGACTGTCCTCCCCTTTCCAGTTTCCCAATGCACAGCTGCTCAGAAAGCAGCCGCTTTGATCTAATGGCCAACTTGATCTTTCCACAGTGGGGCCGGCACTGCAAATGGAGATCAAGAGTCAGCTTTACCTTGAAAGTCATTGAGCCAGCACAGGTGCCACAGAGCCTGTACACAAAGCCCGGCTCACTTTGATAAGACCTGATCTGCTTCTTGGGATCTTTTCCTCCAATTACTCTCATCTAAATCTGAAAGGACAGTCAATTCAAATGACATACTTGTTCTAAGGCTGATAAAAAATAACCAGGATTTAAAAGCCATGGAGAGTTGACACTGTATTGATTGCATTAAGGTAGCCGTGTCATGCAAGATCCTATCCTCCACTAGACTGCTATCTTCCCGCTTCAACAAAGCCATTCCTTTGGCTGAGACAGCTAGTTCGGGTACTCTATTTAGTGGCTCATTAGAAAAACACTTTACGGTGCATTTATTTGTAATCATCAGTTAAAAAATGCTCAAAATAAACACTTATCTTTCTTCATGTTTTTCAGTTAGCAAGCTAATAGCTTCCCTTACGAAAATTAACCATGGTTTTACTGTAGTAAAAGTGCAGTATGGTTTTTTTGGCGTATTGATTACCACTTGTATAACCACAGTTTTATTACGAATACCATGATAAAACTATGGTTAGTGTGGCAAAACCATGGTTAATTTGTGGTTACTGTGGTTTAACTATAGTAACCATGTTTTTTTGGTTTTATTTGTGGTAAAACCATGGTTAATTTTCGTAAGGTTTACCCTAGTCGTTGGTAATATCACCATAGATAAAAATTGTCAAATTAAACATTTCCTTTTTTTGTGTTTTTAGTTAGCCTTTGGTAAGCAGCTAACAGCTTAGTGTAGGCTATCTTAGCTCTTTAAACTACATGTTACATGTCTCACTATAATACTGAAGCTAAAATGGTCAAAATAAACATTGCCTTTTTGTGTTTTTTAGCCTTCAGCTTAGCCTAGCTTCATCTTTTAAATTACCCATATCGTATCATAATATGAAGCTAAAAATGGTCAAATTTAACATTTACCTTTGTTTGTGTTTTAGTTAGCTTTCGGTTAACATGCTAACAGCTTAACATAACTTAGCCTTTACCTATCACATAATACATTACAGAAGCTAAAAAGGTCAAATTAAGTGTCCCTTTCACTGTGTTTTCAGTCAGCCTTCATTACCAAGATAGCTTAGCCTAGCTTAGCCCATTAAAAATCTAATCACATTACATTTCCAAAGCAAAAATAAAGGTCAAATTAAACATGCCTCTTTGCTTGTGTTTTCAGTTAGACTTCATTTAGCAAGCTATAATATCTTAGCCTAGCTTAGTATTTTGAATAACATACTACATATCACATTATGACATGAAAGCCAAAAATAGTCAAATTAAAAATGTTCCTTTCTTTAGATTTTTTATTTTCACTACTGGTTAAGAAAGACTGTGTTTTTGATTGGCTAGAACAAGGTAAAATGTTTTTGATAAAGAACAGAGCATATGCTTCTGCTGGGGGATATGATCTTGCACAACACTAAAAATAAAATAAAAATAACTCAGTTGAGTATAATACAAGAGGTGAGTCTACAACTGGAGAAAAATTGTACAGAACAGGACAACAAAACAACAGCAAATGATATCTGAGAGAGTATCGAACCATATGAAAGAAAACATTACAGCAGACTACAGCGAGGGCTTCCCCTCCATTTCCTTGTTAGGTGTAACAGATGAAAAGAAAGCGATACGAGTAGCATTTTCGGACAAATGACTTTGTAATGGGGAATTGATGGAGCTGTTTGTCCCCCCGATCTGGGTGGAGTACATGTTCACAGAGCCCTCCACCCTCATATAAGCACGGCACCAATGTGGCGTGAAATGCAGGCTAATTGCCGTTTGGATGCAAGTGTGTAAAAACAGCCATTATTCCGCTCCGTCCTCCCTTCAGCACTGAGCTCAGGGTTAAATGTGCCGTGTGCCAGATGACAAGAAATGTAGCATGAAATACAAAGACAACTTGGCCTTCATCCCTCAGATGAACCAGCACCGTCAGAAAACTTCTCCCTTGAGATAAACATAAGTGTCATAATGTTTTTATGTTAAACAGGCTAAGCATCCCATATTTCATTGAACTGAAAATACTCTACAAATATACAGACAGAGCACTTATGTCAAACTTATTCTGCAAATAATTCATTTCCAGACAGGTTTACATGCATTTCACCTACAAATAGAGTTTTACACACTATGATTATTTTATGCAAGCAGTTTCCATCAAATTCACATGAGCATTCAGAAAAGCACAGCATCAAAGGTGCCCACATGAAGTGAGCTTGTATTATAAAGGGATTGAAAGCTTGCGTTCTGATGAGCTTTGACTCTGAAAATCTTGAAGACTGTGTAGATAACAGATGTGGAAACCGCAATCTGCACAAACACGTTCTTTTCATAGATATTGCCGTAGATTAATATTTATTCTTATCCAGCAAACTTTGGAAAGCATGAAGAATTCCACGCCGCATCAGCACTCCTAGACTCGCATGCTTTCCCATGTCCAATTTGCAGATGTTTCTATGCCAGCCTTGACAAAATACCTGTTCTGTGCTTTGCATATGGAATTCTCTGGGGACTATATATTTATAGGCCAGTGGCAGGCGGGAAATTCACAGTTGTTTTAATATAAAAAATCCTGCTTGTGCATTTCGTACTTATGGAGACTCAAGCTGTTCTCATTATGCGATTATTACAGCCTCTGTAAACAAGAGCAGAGTCACATGGTAAACACTGCAAGATGGACTCCACAATCAGCCACTGGAAAGACCAAAGAAAAGCTGGACCTGTATGAGAGTTGAGAAGAATGCTTGTGCGTTTGTGTTCATAAAGTTATAACTTTTGGACGAGAGCGTTGTCATAAAATTTTGGATTTAAATTTTAATTTAAATACAATTTAAAATATTATGATTTAATGATCTCTTTTCTTCATGGTACTTAAAGTGTAAGCTTAATACACATGTACCTTATGAGTACGTTATTTAAATTTGGATACTAAATGTTTATTACTAAAATGATTTTATTTCTTTTTCTTCCTTTTTTTTGTATGTAATTGTAAAATTCAAGTTCTTGCTTAAATAAAAAGAAATACATTATTTAGTGAAATTCCAAATAAAAATATTAAAATACATTTTATTAATATAATTTGAATTATTTATTATATAGCACTAAAAATTTTATGATTTTCTTCAGTAAACAAATACTGCACAAAAGTAATTTTAAAAGTTTATTTACAAATATTGTATTTGTATGTATATATATATATATTTTTTCCCCTTTCCAATCACACTGACAGAATATTATCAATAATTATTATTATTGTTAGCATAATATTCACAGTGTAATATTTAACACTAATTTTAACACCAAATTAAAATATATTTTAAAATACTTTTTATTAATATAATTTTATTTATTTATTATAGCACTAAAAATTGAATGATTTTCTTTGTAAACAAATACTGCACAAAAGTAGAAAGGATATTTAATGGTACAAAATATTTGCCACTACTTAAATTTAATTGCCATGCTATTCATATTAAAGGCTTGTTTTATACTTTTGCATTCACATCAGTTGCTTTAGAACTGTTTTAACTTTCTTCACGCATCCAGTTTCATTTGGACCTCTTAAAATTCCCTTATTTGGATGCCAGTATGCAGCTGGAATTTAAAGTGCACAATAATTGCGGCTATCGCAAATAATCGTGATTAGATCAAATAATCGCGACAGCCCTTCTGCGTATGGAGCGTAATGTGTAAATACATTTCCTCTGCCAGAGGCAGCAGCCCTCAGACGCTGTGGACAGAATCTAATCACAGCTGAATCCCATCCTTTTTTAAATTAACGGCTCCTGGTAATTGCTAAAATAATGGAGTCAGTGCTCTCTGGGCCTCAGGTTAACTTCCTCTTTGTGGCCGACTCCTTTGGCTCTCTGACACACCGATGGAATTAACAGCCACTCAGCTCCAGCTTAAAGGTCAGGCATGGGCACTAGTTGTGAGAAACTGCTGATATTACAGAAGCATTCCTAGCTACAGTTCACAAGAGGATAAGATGTGCCAGACAATAACGCAGACCCTCAGTTCATTAGTTTCATCAAGCTTTTTCCATTGTTCAATTATGATGATGCTCTCGCTCGGGAACATGGGCATCGCTGCATTTGACTCATGAACTGCATAATGGCGATCCTCTCTCCAAGCAAGAGCATCATTTGTAATATCAGTGTGTCACTTTCCAAATAATCCTCTTTTTTTGTCAAGAGGGGTGGGGGTGGTCAAAGTTTTAACCGTTTAGATGCCATAACTTCACCATCTGGAATGAAAAAAAGCATCTTTTTACATTAACAGTCATTCGGAAGTAGCTATATGTTTTCTAAGCAAAATATAAATCAAAATATGAATAAAAGAATACATCTGATCACAAACAATATTTAAATATATTTAAAATATTTACAAAAATATTTGATATATTAATATTATAGTGCTGTCAAACAATTAATCATGATTAATCGCAGTACACATACATGGTATATTATGTAAACAAAAACTTTTATTTTGGATGCGATTAATCATGATTAATCATTTGACAGCACTAATTATTATATATTGTTATTTTTTTTATATTATATTTTTTTTTGCCAGTAGATATTAAACCTGATTTAAAAAAAAAAAAAAAAGACTTGAAATTGTCATGAATTGACTTGCTAGTTAGAAAGAGTTTCTAGCTTTCTCCTCCTTGCTTTTTGCCCACTAGGAGCAGTATTCCTCCAATCTATTCATTTACGACTAGGCAACAGCCTGAGGTGAGAGGGTCTGAGATTTATTTAAACATAAAATACCCTGGACACTGTCTGGCTAACCGGTATACATACTAACCTGCAATGTTTGGAGCCTCTTGACATTGCTACCTTAATTCAGCAGGAAGCCATTAATTTAAATGACATTATGAGGACAGTGTTGGCACGCTGAGTAAGCGTTGCACGCTTTTCTCTTTCATTATGAAGTGCTTTTAGAGTTGAAGAAGAGAGAAAAGGGTGTGCTGCTGTATTAAAGTCTCATCCTAGCTTAAACCATCAAGCTACTTGGAAATCTTGTGGTTTATCTACAGCCTAAACCCACTGTGTTAGACATATCTACTGTCCATTGTTAGAAAACACAGCGTGCACCACAGCAGGGATAGAGCTCCATGGGACTGGACCACTGTCAGGATGGGATAAACTACAGCTCAACAAAGAACCTCTAATCCACATCTCTGGCAGCTGTTGGCCTTCAGAATATTAACTGCTTTTCAGGCTTAAAAAAAAAAAAAAAGCAGGCGTACCCGCACAAGTGTGAAATGCAAGTCCGCATTCGAGTGCAAGCCACAATACAGAGCGTAAAAAGTTTTGCACACAAGGTCAGCAGCTCGCTCTCATATTCCCCCCACGCACTGTGATAATCCTCCACTCTGAGTGGGGTCAGAGGGTGAAATGGTTGTGTAGGGTGCAGAGGCAGGGCTCGAGGAGGAACCAATACTGCCTGGACTACACAAACTTAAGGCCAGCGAGGCTAGGCCAAGGGCCAGGGAACTGCTAATACCGCCCCAAATTGTCTGCTGCTCCAGATGCTTGCATTTCAAGGCTAGAGAAGAGAGGTGAAGAAGTCAAGAGAGGAGGAGATGGAGAAGTTAAGATCAGGAGTTAAAAAGAAACATGCTCACAGCAGAAAAGCCTTCCACTAAAATTTAATTGAAAAAATGTGGCAATGACATTTAAGGTGCAATCAATACCTTATATAATTCTTGGATATGTGTTTGTAAAATAAACACAGTGAATATATGCCTAAAATCCTGTGGATGAACAACTCATAGAAGCCCACTGATGTTCATGGGACAAAGGTTCAATGTGCATAATACCCTAATAAAAAAGTATGTTTAACCATAAATAATATGATAAATAGAAAGACAGAATGATTGAGAGAGAAATAGAATGACTGAACAATAAGGAGAGAAACAGAACAATAAGGAGAAGAATAGTACAAACGAACAATAGAGAGAAATCAAACGAATGAACGATAGAGAGAAATCAAACGAATGAACAAAACAGAGAAATCAAACAAACGAACAATGGAGCAAACGACAGAACAAATGATTTAACAAATGAACAAAAGACATAGCAAACAAACAAATGAACGATAGAGCAAACAACAGATAGATAGATAGATAGATAGATAGATAGATAGATAGATAGATAGTGGGGGAAAAAAAATATTTGATCCCCTGCTGATTTTGTACGTTTGTCCACTGACAAAGAAATGATCAGTCTATAATTTTAATGGTAGGTTTATTTGAACAGTGAGAGACAGAATATCAACAAATAAATCCAGAAAAACGCATTTCAAAAAAGTTATAAATTGATTTGCATTTTAATGAGTGAAATAAGTATTTGACCCCTTCGCAAAACATGACTTAGTACTTGGTGGCATAACCCTTGTTGGCAATCACAGAGGTCAGACCTTTCTTGTAGTTGGCCACCAGGTTTGCACACATCTCAGGAGGGATTTTGTCCCACTCCTCTTTGCAGATCCTCTCCAAGTCATCAAAGTTTCGAGGCTGACGTATGGCAACTCGAACCTTCAGCTCCCTCCACAGATTTTCTATGGGATTAAGGTCTGGAGACTGGCTAGGCCACTCCAGGACCTTAATGTGCTTCTTCTTGAGCCACTCCTTTGTTGCCTTGGCCGTGTGTTTTGGGTCATTGTCATGCTGGAATACCCATCCACGACCCATTTTCAATGCCCTGGCTGGCTTCAATACCCTCGCCCTGACGGTACATGGCCCCATCCATCGTCCCTTTGATGTGGTGCAGTTGTCCTGTCCCCTTAGCACACTGGTCTCAAACTCAATTCCTGGAGGGCCACAGCTCTGCACAGTTTAGTTCCAACCCTAATCAAACACACCTGATCCAGCTAACTAAGTCTCTTCAGACTACTACAGAACTTCCAAGCAGGCAAGGATTTCATAAGCTGGCTGAGCTAAACTGTGCAGAGCTGCGGCCCTCCAGGAATTGAGTTTGAGACCAATGCCTTAGCAGAAAAACACTCCCAAAGCATAATGTTTCCACCTCCATGTTTGACGGTGGGGATGGTGTTCTTGGGGTCATAGGCAGCATTCCTCTTCCTCCAAACACGGAGTTGAGTTGATGCCAAAGAGCTTGATTTTGGTCTCATCTGACCACAACACACTCACCCAGTTCTCCTCTCTGAATCATTGGCAAACTTCAGACGGGCCTGTACATTTGCTTTCTTGAGCAGGGGGACCTTGTGGGCGCTGCAGGATTTCAGTCCTTCATGGCATAGTGTGTTACCAATTATTTTCTTGGTGACTATGGTCCCAGCTGCCTTGAGATCATTGACAAGATCCTCCTGTGTAGTTCTGGGCTGATTCCCCACCATTCTCATGATCATTGAAACTCCACGAGGTGAGATCTTGCATGGAGCCCCAGACCGAGGGAGATTGACAGTTATTTTGTGTTTCTTCCATTTACGAATAATCGCACCAAATGTTGTCACCTTCTCACCAAGTTGGAGCATGATTGGCCTTTGTAGCCCATTCCATGTAGGTCTACAATCTTGTCCCTGACATCCTTGGACAGCTCTTTGGTCTTGGCCATGGTGGAGAGTGTGGAATCTGATTGATTGATTGCTTCTGTGGACAGGTTGTATTTTATACAGGTAACAAGCTGAGATAAGAAGAACTCCCTTTAAGAGAGTGCTCCTAATCTCAGCTCCTTACCTGTATAAAAGACACCTGGGAGCCAGAAATCTTGCTGATTGATAGGGGATCAAATGCTTATTTGACTCATTAAAATTCAAATCAATTTATAACTTTTTTGAAATGCATTTTTCTGGATTTTTTTTGTTGTTATTCTGTCTCTCACTGTTCAAATAAACCTACCATTAAAATTATAGACTGATCATTTCTTTGTCAGTGGGCAAACGTACAAAATCAGCAGGGGATCAAATAATTTTTTCCCCCACTGTAGATAGATAGATAGATAGATAGATAGATAGATAGATAGATAGATAGAACTAGAGATATGGAATTGCTAGAACGATTGCTAGAGGAATAGATAGAATGCAAGATAAAACGACAGAACACTAGACAGACAGACAGACTGATAGATGCTGGGTTTGAACATATTTTTTTTATTATTTACTCTGACTGTCAACAGTGCTGGATTAAGCCAAACTGAGAAGATTTGTACTCACCTTGTCTGAGAGGAGCTCATGGAGGGCGGGAAAAAAAAAGATACAAAGAGACAGAGAGCACACGAGAAAGAGAATTCAGGAGCCCAACACACAGCTGTCTCTTCTGCCTTCACCTACAGCTCCCTGCAGAAAAACAAGAGGCTGCTGGTCCAGGGCCAAGAGCAGCTCAGCAGGTAGCGTACACTTCATCAAGCTCACTTATCTCTCATGAGCACACCCATTCGCCACCGCTCTGACAAAGAGCCCAGCTACTGATTTTAATGAATTTTGGATAATGTTTTGCTATGTGTTGTATAGCAACTTGACAATGCGGCTCCAACATATAATTCCCAATAGCATACGGTACTTCTATAAATAAAGAGACAAGTACACATATACTGGATGAGGTGAGATGGCAACAAAGTGACAGCAAGCAAAAGAGAGAGAGCATTAATAGAGAAAGTGTCAGTCTTCTTGTAATGAGTTTTGTAAAAATGGCAGTTATGACAAACATACGAGGTTGTTAATTAAATGTGAACAGCTGACGTCCATCTAGGCTGCTCCGCGGCCCAAGCCATTCACCAACAAATCCCTCCAGCGGGTAAAACACTGAAGTATTTTATAATGAAGTGTACAGTAAATCAAAACAAGTCTGTGAAGGCTGAGGGCGAACTGAGCGCCATAGTGGGTCAGTTTCTGGGTCGTCTCGCGCTCGATGTAACTGTCTCTTTAATCTGCCCCACAAACAATAGAGCGAGGGCGATTTTATGGAAGCAACTGCTGATGCGAAGTTGCCTGAGAAATACATTCAGCTCTTTCTTTCCTTTTTTTCTCTTCTGCTGACCTTCTATGTAGGAGGCACTGCCTCATTCTCCTCAGTAAGATTGCTCTTGGCCTTTCACAAATTGATTAAAACCTGCCCACTCAAAAAGGGCCGCCTGGCAGTTTTCCCCAGCCTTACAATACAGAACTGTGTGATGGGAGCGATTCTATAATTTAATTAGGGTTTGGCATTGTTTTGGTTGTAACAGCTGTTAAATAATACTTTAAAATCATATTTTTAAACATGCACATGACATTCTACATGAAGCATGCATTTAAAAGCAGTTTCTTTAACTGAAATTACCATAAAAATGAACATAAATTAACATAAATTAACTTAAATTTACATAAAAATGTATGTGGATATAATATTAATATACCAAAGTACTTAAACTTGTTTTTTTTTTACCTTTATAATATACCGACAACCACCATAAAAATACACATTGTAAAGAGAAAACTACATGATGAATTAAAGATGAAATGAAGAAGACACAGAGGGAATCATGGTAACACACAGAGAATTGTCAATTTTTGGTTTCTCACAGTAAATTATAAGATGACTTTTTTTGCACTTCCAAAAACTGTATATTTAATAGTATTTTACTGTAAAATTACATTAAATGTCCCACTAGATCCATTACAGTTTTTGACCATATATGTGACCCTGGACCACAAAAACAGTCTTAGGTCGCTGGGGTATATTTGTAGCAATAGCCAAAAATACATTGTATGGGTCAAAATTATTGATTTTTCTTTTATGCCAAAAATCATTAGGACATTAAGTAAAGATCATGTTCCATGAAGATATTTAGTAAATTTCCTACTGTAAATATATCAAAACTTAATTTTTGATTAGTAATATGCATTGCTAAGAACTTCATTTGGACAACTTTAAAGGCAATTTTCTCAATATTTAGATTTTTTTGCACCCTCAGATTCCAGATTTTCAAATAGCTGTATTTCGGCCAAATATTGTCCTATCATAACAAACCATACATCAATGGAAAGCTTATTTATTCAGCTTTCAGATGATGTATAAATCTCAGTTTCGAAAAATTGACCCTTGTAACTGGTTTTGTGGTCCAGAGTCACATATAGTAACCAATGAACAGGTTTTTACTGTGGCATTTTTACAGTTTTTACTATCATTTTTTACAGGGTACAATGAAAACGCAGTGACCCCACAATGCTCCTTACACATCATGTAATAATTTCTTGTTATTTATTATTAAAAGTGTCTTAACCAAATTTTGTCATTTTGTTGATAATTTTTTATTTTTGTGGAGTTGCACTGTGTAGCCCCACCCTCTCTGAAACCTGATTGGTCTAAAATTTTACTCCACATAATTTTACATTAAACATCATCCCCTGAATTGCTGTGACTGTGTTTAGGAATGCACTGATATTCAAATTCTGATCAATGTGATAAAGTAATTATTATTTTCATGCTATGGCCAATAACCAATAAATGACTTATATTACAATTCTATGCTATTTAGTCAAAACAAATTAAAAATAACACTAAAAACTAAAATCATTTGTTTTAAAATAACTGCTACAATAATTAGTAATTCAATTTAGGTATCACAAAATTATATTCATCCACGTACAGTATGAAAATGGATATTCATTTTGCGATTTGCTAAAGATTAGGGTCACACTTTAAGGCCCAATTCTGACTGTTAACAAACCATTAACTATGACTTTTGCCTTAATAAACTCCTAATTTGCTGCTTATTAATAATTAGTAAGATAGTTGTCAGGGTTAGGTTTTGGGTGAACTGATACTGTGCATCACTAATTATGTCACATCATGTGGTTTCATATTGTATGGACAGCCAGATTTCTCATCGCTTGATTGCTGCATCATGTCTGGTTGCATAACAGTGTAAAACCGTAAAACACTAGGCAGAACAAGACAGTCAGTGAACAGACGTTATATATTCATCACGATTCAGGAGTTGTGGGCCAGTGAACAAACTCATGAGGATAACGGGTCACCTCATTTCCTCTCTCTCATTCCAGCCCATTCAAAGCCATGTGCTCCAGATCCTCTGAGCATCACTCTATGTGAAAGACAAGCTTTGTCTCATCCCCTCGCAGGTACAAGGACACAGCACACCGGGGGGACGCTGCACACAAGCAAATATGTGCAAGTACAAAGGCAAAACACTTAGTGACAGCTTCTGAGTGCTTTTAAACACAGCCTGGCCCACTCAGCCTCACCAATGCGGAGCGGCAGGTAAGCGTGCAGAGACGGTGTGCCTGTGAGAACAGTACAGAAAGCAAAAGATATGAAATATTTAGAGAAAAGCTGTTTTTCACTTGCTTTCTCTGACTCATTCCTTTGAGTGCAGGCAGAAGGGTTGTGAACCTACGGTGTGCTGTTATACTGAAGGTCTAAGTCTGTTATGGGGGTGTTGTGTTGGATTTTTACCTTGGGTAAACAGCATATTATATTTTTACACTATTACAATGCAGCATATCATAACTGTCGGTTAACCAACGCCAGATTTCATAGTAACATTGCAGTGCTGTACAAGTAACGAAGCCTCCAAATACTGCCAGTGCCACAATATTTTTTTTAAATGCGAGGACTGCATATGGTAATACTGTAGTATATATAATACTAATAATATTTTCTTCAGTTTCAAATGAAAATGACTAGGATTTAATCCAAGCATTGCGCTTAACAAAGCAGTATGAAAATGTAGAAATAACAATAATAACAGTAGTAGAAGTAGTAGTAGTAATAATAATAATAATAATAATAATATATTTATATATTTTATTGATACATTTAATTATATCGTTTTATAACTCTATCTATATAAAATATATATTTTATATAAACAATTATTTTCTAAATGCATAACTGTAAAGTATTATTCAAGTATTATACAATGATATAATATATAGTCATAGCTTTTATCCTAATTTTTACCAAATTTTTATCCTAATTTTTACCTAATTTTATCCTAATTTTTTATCCTAATTTAAAAAGTAGTAGTAATAATAATATAATAATAATTATTATCATAATTATTGTTGCTGTTTTATGCTACTTAACAAAGTTAATATATATTAATGGCAAGGAAAGCCCCTTATACTTGGTACCGGCCACGTTTCTTGGAGGTTATAGTACATTACAGAATGATCATGTGACTTTAACGTACACCAGGTGACCTGTTTCCTTTGTAGTTTTTCGCAATATTCATTTTTTGAATTACCTGAAAAACCACCTCATGCGAGTGTAAAAACCTTTTTTTCCGATATATGGGAATATTTGCGAAATTGACATTTCCATTGGGCATATTTTCATTTCTTAGTTTCAATTTGCGCAATTTGAAGAGTAATGGAAACATAGCTACTGCTTGATTTATACCACTAGTTTAGAGACATGCTTCCTATGAACTATTGTAATAAATCCCATCTCTCTCATAGGCTGGCCTGTCTCATGCATGTGGTACAGCTTTATTCCAGGTCTTCCTGATCTCGGCTCTGGTCTAATCTCAAATTAATCCTCAGATCCGGCCATACTGCCATCATACAGTACTGGCCTGTTCTCCTAAGCCTCAGAGCTTTACAGACCCTCTGCACATTCTCAAGAACTCCATTCTCTCCTCTCATTACAGCAGCTGAGAAACAGACAGAGCAGAAGAGACCGGGAGAGAAAGCAAAAACTGTCATGGCTAAACCCACACAGAATCTGTACTTTTCTTCCTAAACGAAAATCAGTGAAAACAAAATGATACCTTCTTATTATACCTTAAAAGTAGTGTCAGATTATGCAAAATAAAAACACAAGGGGTGAAAGAAGCACAGCAGTTTGTGATGGATGGCCATTGAATTTCTGCGGAAATCCGCTGAGCTTTCTGTAGAATTCTGTGGGCACAGATTGTGCAATGGCCAGTTGTAATGGCCAATTTAATACTTTGCAAGCAGTCTGGACATCAATTTAGACAGTCCAGATCAGTCAGCATGACATTTAGCGAACCACATCTGCCAGAACAAACCCTCCAGCCAGCAATAAAGTTAACTGCGGCAATAATCTCAACCACAAAACTGACAAGACTTAAAAAATCATCCAGCGTACTGAACACCAGCGAGAACGACAACCCTACAGCATTAGCCACCCCCACTGTTCTTGCCGGTTAAGCCAATACGAAGGGCGCATGGCTAAGGGTTGACAACGGACACATTGTTTAATGGAGGTTCTACTGGGGCAGGCCTGGGGGGTCTGAAGCGAGCTGGCCAATTTCCCTGTGAGCTGAACTGTTCAGCCCCTGAATTTCCAAAGGCTGCCTGAGGTCAGCTCCAAGCCTCCTTTACTCCCAACGTACAACAGCGTTACAAGCCCAGTGCACCATATCTACAAACTCAAATCACACACACATTATACCCCGTTTTCATCAACCGCTTTGAGTCATATTTAAGCTGACGTATGGAAAAGCCGTACCCGACAGTAATAGGATTTAAAAAAAAAAAAAAAAAAACACAACACAGCAGTGAGGCGCTCCAGACATGAACCGTACTTGTTCATGCATTGAATATCTTGGGCATCTCGTTAATGTTAATATGAAAACATCCCTATTTGATGCAGCGTCATGATGTGGAAGAAAGAAGGCAGAGGGTGGTGGGGGCGGCACGTAACACACAGTGATCTACATACTGCCATCAGACACTGAAAATCTTCCTTTTTTAACCACCAGTGATGGCATGTCAGTCAAAATATATAAGACATCTTGAATATGGCTGATTTATTCAGACATAGAGAGTTGTCAATCAGCAATGAAACTTGTCAGAGATCTTCCTTCAAAAAATATGAGGTAACATTCTGTGCACCAGGCAAATAAGCAAAGGAATGCGGGAGAATCGCACATGATATTTAGCATAACAGTAATTAGCTGGTATAGTGAGATATATGGGTGAATTCTGCAGAACATTTCACAAAAAATAAAATAAAATACTTTTTCATGAATATTATGAATTTATTTTTGGAGCACCAAGAGTTTTTTTATTCATTGTTGTCATGACAATTAAAATTATCCATCCCAAATTCTTACTTGTACATTACTGTAATGGCTAAAGATGAATGTTTTACTTTATAAGCTTTTTTAAAATAATAATAATTATTATTATTATTATTATTACTATTATTATTACTATTATTATTATTGTTATCATTATTCATTCCCACTGTTCTCTATGGAAATTCTAAAAAAAAATTACTTCACATTCACATTATAGTAAAGAAAGAAGTTACTTTTTTGTATTACAGTAATGAGCCCTGGAAATGAAAAATGACAGTTTGTATTTTAAAATTAAGCTTGTCCTCAAGTCAAATACTTCTTATTTCATACTTTTGATTTTTTAGGTTATATACCCCAGACATGTTCTTGACAGGTTTTGTGATAATTACCCTTAGATACGCTATATATGTCTATGAAAACAAAATATGTTCAATACAACATGAGGGAAACAAGAGAGTGTGGCTGAAACAAACAGAATAAATATGGTAATCAGATCGATATTTCACTAGTCACATTTCCATTTCAAAGAAATCTACGACAACCATTTTTGAGTCCGAAGACATTTTTCACAACAGAGACTAATTATAAATATCTCTGAAGCAGAGACAAAAAAAAAATAAAAAATCCCCAAAGCACGAGGGCTCAAGGACATTACAAAAACAACACAAAAACAATCTCTTCCTCTCTCCTGGTTGCATACAGTCGTTCTCTCTTTATTTTTTAATAGTGTCATTTTTAATAGTGCCTCTCCGTATTTGTTTGTGCCAGTGTGGCATATTATATGAAAAGATGCATCACCCTCACAGATTTTATTAAGTGCAATGTCACCAGAGCTAAGCGGTTCACTCTGATTGCTGTCATCCTGATACATTGCACACTGTTCAATATTATTGCATCAGCAAACACAAAACAAAGTGCAACTGGATGCTAACCCCTCGATTCAACTTTTTTGCTCCTTTAAATCCATCAAGGCCTTGCTTATTTGGAAACCAAACAATTCATACAACTTTGACTGGATTATTTGGATTCTGGATATTGATTGGTTTTTCAAAACCTTCCTGGTACAGTATAATCTGATCAGCTGCACTGCACTTTCACAACCCCAAGCCGTTGTCAGCTTCATCAATATGCTGCATCTATAGGGCCACGTCTACACTGAACTTCCCAAAGGCTAAACAGCTGATTTCTGTGGAACAAGACTGGCTCCCACAGAAGGGCAACTACACCCACAGGAAATACCAACCGCTGCCTGCTGTTCCTCAGCGGGTCATTAATTACACTTTTACCAAGCCAAAAAATGACAAATAAATGGCAAACACCAGGATTAATATTAATGTAGTCATTACTGTCAATGCCACTTCATCATGCCGCTGTACCAAATGGCATTTACAGTTTCTGAACAACAAAAATGTCTTCATAATGCTGGGTTTCGAACAGCAGTGTGAAAACATTGATTGGAGCGGCTCACTGCTCATGAATAGCGGCTGGCAAGCCTTCAAACTGTAAGTCATTACGTGTGAGATCAAAACCCAGAGCTGCTTGCCACTAACACAATAAGAAATGAACAGCACAGGACGACAAAGGTAATCAATGTGACCATCACTGGTCTCCCTCGATTCATTAAAAGCCTATAGGAGCTGTGATATGTTCCCTGAGCTCCGGATCTGTCAGCATGGAACAAAAGAGTCGCCATTTTGTTTTTTTCTCCCAAAACCAGGGGTCATTTTCCTGATTTTTTTTTTTTTAAATGTGTTTTATAAAACATTAAAATGACCATTTGGTATCTGGACATTTGGACATTTTGGTATCTTCGGAAGGGATGCATTGTTATTAAAATTCTAACAGATACAGCACAGGTGATAATTACTCATTCTATGGCTGAAAATAAGTAAAAGGAAAATAATAGATAACACTTTAGTATAGGGACCAATTCTCACTATTAACTAGTTGCTTATCAGCATGCCTATTATTAACATACTGGCTGTTTATTAGTATTTATAAAGCACATGTCCATATTCTACATCCCTAATCCTACCCAATACCTAAACTTAACAACTATCTTACTAACTATTAATAAGCACCAAATCAGGAGTTTATTGAGGCAAAAGTCATAGTTCATGTTTTCTTAATAGTGAGAATTGGACCTTAAAGTGTGACCAAATAATAAAATTCTATAATATTTTGTCTGAACATATATAAAGAAAAAAAATACTGAAATAAATAAATAGTTTTAAATTTGAATATATCTCAGCATTATAATGTATAGTATAAAAAAATGGACACTCATTTTGAGATTTGCTAAACACTGAACATCCAAAAATGTCTTCCATTGCTTCAACAAACATATAGCCTAGTCTCATCCCAAACTCACACCATTAATTGAACTAATGTTACTGTCAGGATGCTTAAACAGATAAACTACAATTTTGATAGCGCTTTTAGGGGGAAAACAATCTACAAATGGCTTACTTGCAGTTAAGCAAGTAGCTGCCATTGGGAAAAGCATTAAAATTCAAACAAAATCTGCCCAATTAAAACATCACCATTAAAAATGCATACACATTGTCTATTTGAGAAGATATTTATTTTCCGTATAGATCAGGCACATAATGGATGCATCAAAACCATTGATAAGCTAATTAACAAACATTTAATCGGCAAACGATTGCCCACACTGACTGCATCCGATATCTGTCCCCTTCTTACTGCCAGAAATTTCAACGATCGACTTCAGGAACTGCACGTCCTTCTTGAATATCAGTCACAGGGGAAGCGGAAAAAGTGCCCATAATGAACGGCTGGGTTTGAATGCATCAATCAATCAATGAATAAGTGCTCTAAAGCAGAAAGGGCTCCAATCAGGGCTCGCCGT
>JAFVLL020006156.1:0-15790 GCA_021397915.2 Tor tambroides | reverse complement strand
AAAAGTTAATGATTGATAAAGAAAATAAGAAAACTTGGGGGAAAAAAACACATGAGGGTAAGAAATTAATTTATTGTGGTGGCAACATACTCCTCCGGCGTTGGTGTCTCGCGTCTGTGTTGCGACGTACTCCTCTACGGCGTTGGTGTCACGCGTCTGTGTTGCGACGTACTCCTCTCCGGCGTTGGTGTCACGCGTCTGTGTTGCGACGTACTCCTTCTCACACGTAAAAACTACACGACTGCCTACTTTGGTTGGTAATCCATGGCACGATTTACCTCCCATAGTTACACACCCCCTTAGCCACAAGCAGTCCGTGCGCTGGATCACGTCTCACCGTAGATAAAAACACCGCAATAACAAACAGACTTTCTAAAAAAAAAAAAAAAAAAAAATTCTTGATACCTATTATCAATATAGGGACCTATGTCTGCCCACCGGTATTCATTTTGCAAAGCTTATGCAACAATTAGCTATATAGGCAAAGCCACAGAGACAGATTCATGCGACTGGCTTTACTGATAAACGGCATAGGACCTGTCCTATACCTGTTAAATTTTCACAAAATTAAGAAAATGAAGCATGTAATAAATAAGTAAATAAATAATTCTGTCGTGAATGCCTTGAAAGACCATATTAAAACAACAAATTACCAAAACTACTACACAGTGTATAATTTACTATTTAATTTTTAAGACTTTAATTTTTTAACAATATATTGTTTCATTAACAATATATAGGCTAGGCTACCCTACATCTTACAACAAGTGTACAAAAACAACCATTGCATTAATGCCGACATTACGCATTGTCTTTTTCCACTACGTCATCCTGTCCCACGGTTATCATGACAACAGGAATATAAACATCCGTTCACGCATTTTACTTAACAGAAATGGAACAGGCTACCAATTTATGCCTTTATACTTATTTTTTATTGCCCAACAGTACCACGTTTAAGATGTTAGTGTAAGTTGTGCATGTTTGTCATTTTATATGATGCATGTATTTACGCATACGTGTGTTTGCTATGTGTCATGCAGTCTTTGAGTAGGCTAGTTAATTAGGGTGTCATACGAAATAGGACAATTTACAACTGACAACTTCAGAGCTAACCTGTAAAACACAAAATTATTTTTACAGAAATATCTTTTGTTGTTGTTGTTGTTGTTGTTGTTGTTGTTGTTGTTGTTGTTGTTGTTGCTGCTGCTGCTGCTGCTGCTGCTGCTGTTGTCTGTGGCTGTGACTGAAGCAGTTCGGAATGAATAGCACTGAAGTCCGTGCATCAGATTATACTGATGCTGAGAATGAGCATACGACTACTGACAGCACAAAAAGGAACACAGAGTCTTCGGGGAGACAGTATGTCAATGTGTTGTTGGATCTCAGCGAAGAGGATTGTTGCAGGGAACACAACATACATTTGCTTCAGACCCGTACAGGCTGGGAAGATGCTGTGAGTCAAATTAACACGACCGAACCTGAACTAGAGAATGTAGAAGACAAGAATGTCCTTTATCATGCAAAAAATACATCGGAAAAAGAAACACATATTCCGACAGTGCTTTCCCCTGAACTGATCTATCCTTTGATGTCGCTGTATCATTTATGTTTATCTGTCGTTGTCGCTCTTTGTATCACTATTTTGTCGTTAACTGTAGCCATAAACCATATACATCCGTTTGGGAATTATAAATTTACCATTATTATTATTACTATTATTAATATTAATATTATTATTATCCACCGATCTATAATAAGGAATTTATATCATTATTATTATTTAAATCGATCAGTGTTATGAACCTTATACTTTGATAAGTGACTGAATGTGGAACACACACGAATAATTACAAATGGGTTTTAATTTGAACTTAAACAAAAGATCACCCATTTGTGTTCCCCCCTAGGTCCATCATGACTCTCACTGTATTAACAGCACAACTGTAATTTGGCTGTATCAGTATTAGTGCATTATTTAATGTTGTTCCAGACTTTTTTTATGATTATAATTATTTTCATTCATTATTTCTTGTTTGTATATCCATAATTTCATAAAACATTAACTTCCTAAGTTGCAATGTCTGTGTAAATGCAGCTGTGTGGTCTCTATTCAGTGCTGAACAGTCTGTAAATACATTTTGTGTGTAAAGGCCATGTAAACTTTGTGGTATGAATATGCATTTCAGATGAAGCTTCTGTAGTGTTCTCACAATGTAAAGATTGCATTTGTTAATAATTTCAAAGTAAACTCACAGACTGCATTTTTTTTTAATAGGTTGAAGGTTGGGGGAGATTTCCTCCTTTTGGTGTATTTCTTCAACCGCCAAGGAAGGGGAAAAAAATCAAGCAAGACATCATAGACTCTCACTGTCTCCTCTGTGCGGACCTTAATCTTTCTGATCTGCCAATCTACTGCTCTGCTGGAAATGCTCTAAAAACTTTCAGAAAGAATGCCCCAACCCTTCTAGATCTTGTGGAGGAAACTGACAATTCCTCTTCAGATGAACTATACACTTTCAGCTTATCTCTGCAAAATATGTCAGAACCATTAATCAACAAATTGCTGTCTGGAGATGAACAGTGTACACAAAACAAATCACCATCAGTCTGCCATTACACTACAGAACCGTGTCAGATCCTGAAGGAAAATACAGTTGCTCTTAGCATCAGAAGCTTTAGTGTGTTGCCGCCTGTCAAAGAGTCCAGAAACCTGAGGAACTACAGTCTTTTAGGCCACCCAGCAGAAGCTGTCACCAAGGCCATGATGCCTGATGCCACCGGTGTTGTCACTGCTGGTGAAAGGTTGAGTGTCTGTGGTGACACAGGAAATGTCTTCAAGGCCTTCACAGACTTTATTCCAGAAGAGAACGGCTACAGGTTAAAGGGATCTCCCTGCACAAAGCATTGGCTGTCCCAGGACAGCAATCACCTGCCATCTATTTTTAACATAACTTTTCAAAACAAGTATGATTTACCCTCCAGCACTGTGTCAGATACATTACCCCAGTCTTCCTTGGCCCTGGGAAGAAACCTCAGGCAGGAAGAATTGACAAGGCCTTCTACCAGGAACAACATCAGTTATAGATTGTATTCTAGCCACAAAGCAAGAGATCTAAAAAGACCTGAAGCTCATCGACTAATGCTGATAGGAACGAGAGTTCACATACCTATGTGAATATTATTGATCTTTGAACTCTCTGTACACTGCTCATGTGCTACATGAAGATGACTACGCAACATAAAGAGATAAAGAGAAGTCTGATGGTTTTTCTGAGAATGCAGCATCCAATTACTCAGAACCATGCTAATTTACTATGTCTGTTTAGTGTTCAAACTAGCTAAATACTGTCCAACATTCACTAAAAAAATGAACCTGATTAACAGCTGAATTGTAGACTAGTTGTGTGTAGACTAGTTGCTCCTGTACAACTGAATAGTACTTTATATCCTGTGCCATTTGTATATGGCTTTGAATAAGATAAGAGATAATCAAAAAACAAAACAAAAAAAAAATGCAACCTTCAGTGATTTTTTTTCCAGACTTGCTTCAAAGTATTATTTTGATTCCAACTATAATAATCTGATTTAGAACAGTCATTTGCAGACACTTATATTTGCTCAGGACAATAAAAGAGAATAGAAGAAGAAAATAAATCACATTATTGTATTAGTGTAATATAAATAGCAGTATTATGCTTGACTCAATTAATGGCCAAAGAATTCTTTTCTGCAGTTTATTTTCCAGTTTCATGTGTATCAGCATAGCCTAAACAACAGAACATAGCCAAATTATACAAATGACCAGCCTCTAAAGAACAAAAACAATCATAATTTTATCATTATTATTATCATATCTAATTATAAATTATGTCCTATACTAAATTAAATAAGACATGGTGAAAAACAAAAAGCAACACAAAAGTTATTGTTGGTACAAAAATATGCATGCACTCTTTACAGAGAAACACTTGAGCTTAGCTGGACTTTCAAGTTTTCCATAGCAACAGTTTTCACTATGACATCATCATTGCCTACACAAAATTAACATTTATTTATTTATAGCAGTATTTATTCCAAGATCTAAATAGCATCTCAATTAATGTAGTAGTTGAACACGAGAGTTCCTAGTGTTTGGCATAAAAATACTAAAGCTCTTTTGCGGTTACAATGTTGAGAAGCAGCCAATGTGACGTCATAAAGGGAACAGACACTGGGTCACTTACATTCTACTTGTGGAAATTCCACTATATACATAGAGTACAAATAAATGGGACATCTCAGAAATAATTCATAGCATATCCCATATATATACACACACACACACACACAGAGAGAGACATGCTTAAATGAAAATATGAAAATAAAGCTATGGTTCATATTTAGTATACTAAAGCCAATGAGTAGTGAATTTTGACACTTAAATACAGATGTGACATTCCTAAGAACCAAAAACAAATAAATATACACTACAATAAAGAAAATAAAAACACAAAGGACATCAATTCTACATCTCCTCCATTAAGCAGCACTGTGATTTCATTATCTCAGCCAAAAGCATATGAACACTTAAATTAAGGCATCAACAACAGGTTTATACAGGATTAACATATTCCATCAAAATTGATACTTGCTTTCAAAGAAATATTAAAGGTTTTGTTTTACAGTAAACACTTGTGATTTGTGTATTTGAATCTACTCACAGTACAGAATGCAAATCACAGTAAACAAGAACAAATCCTCAGCTCTGCTTTTGAAGGAAATGTGACGTCTGAAACAGGCATAAGATGCAAATTCAACTGAATTAGGATGTAACTATTAAATTATGCCATAACAGTCAGCAAGAAATATTTGCATGAATTCTGTGATGAATCAAGACCTAAATATACTCACAGTGGCTATTAGATGGGTCTAGGGCATTGCACTATTAAATGTAACATAAATTTGTTACCACAAAGCAAACAAACAGCCCAAAGTTAAAAAAAAAAAAACAGCAAAAAAACAGCATGTACAAAGACAATAAGACTCAAGACATCAAAACAACATCAGACGAGAAAGTATACCTACGAGATAATACATTTTATTTGTGGAATGAATGTTTATCATTTCTGTCGGATTTCTCGGTAACATCAGTATGAACTTACTACACATTGCCACAAGAGGCTCTGACCTGACCTACTACAACAAACAAAATACTTTTAGGACTACTGATATATGTTGAACATTAATAGTGAGGTGATAAAGTGCTGCAAAGGTATACTTGTACATCCTTAGACTTGGGTAGATATGCAATACCTTATTGTGAACTTGTATCTAATATAAAATTCTGTGATTACACACACAATTATTACCTGACAGAATGAGCTCTAGTTGGTTGTGAGGAACTGTTTTGAAGTTCCGCCACCCTTGCTGAGGGAGATACTAGGATTGACTCCTTCATTATGTGACCTAAATCAACCAAATCACCTTTGATGGAGCCTTCAGCTCTTGGCTTTCTCATTGTGTCGAAATAGTGAGATGAGCTCCTCACACGTTTGGGTTTCCACCGAACTAAAGTGAGACTCCATGTTCCAGGCCAAGTCTGCTGAAAGGAAGTCATCTACTGCTGTTTGGGTCTCGTTGCTAGTGTGAAAGAGGTGGCCAAGGCTCTGAAAGGAACTGGAGATGGTCTGGGTTTCAGCAGTGCTGAGCCTCACCTGCCCATCATGGGAGCAAGGCAGAGAAAGTGGAGCAGGCCTGATGTCGGTCTGTGTTTCTGTGTCTGAGGACTCTGTGCTCATGCTGAAACTAGACTGTCTGAGGAGACTGCCAAGGGGCATGTGCCCACCTGTGTCTAGCAAAAAGTTAAGGTCTGTCTGGGTCTGAGTGTCAAACATCTCAAGCTCCAGATCACTTGGTTGCACCCTTGTTCCAACGTCACTGTTGTGCCCATTACCAAGGTTGTCAAAGAGGAAGTAGTCAGTCTGTGTCTCAATGTCTAAGAGTTCCAAAGTTGTCTCTGTGTTCAGACTGTTTAAACCACTTTCTTCTGTCTGAGTCTGAATGTGTGTCGCATTAAGGAACTCTTCAAAGTCAAAGTCAATACCAGTGTGATGCGGTTCATGGTTAGCAACTAAACCTGAAGCACAGCTTGAAGCTGCCCCAGTCATGCTGTCAGAAAGTATATTCTCAAGGTCACGGAAAAGTATCATGGTCTGAGTCTGGTTGTCTGCTACTGTGTTTTGGTGCAAGATGTCAGTCTGGGCCCCAAAACACATGGATGCAGCAGTCTTGTCCTCAAAAAGCTCAGCTTCAGTGCTGGTCAGAGGATCTTCTAAACCACTGGTTCTGAAATGTCCATCAGCCGCTGCAGTCTGAGTGGAAACACTGAGAGTATCAGTATCGAAAAGATTCGTGCACATTGCTTGGTCCATTTGGCTTTCATCCACTGGGGCTGCAGAAGAGCTTGTTTGTGTTTCTCGGGTCACATTAAAGGAAGAGAAACTGAAAACATCTGTCTGCGCTCCAATGGAAAATGTGGCTTTGATTCGTGAGGGTAGTGTCTGGGTTTGCACATTAACAGGCAGTTGAATCTGAGCGCTTACACTGATGTCTGTCTGAGAGCAAGAGGACACCGAGGCCTCACAGCAGGGGGAAACAGTCAATGGTCCAGCATCCATCCCTTTGTTGAGGTATGATATGTCAGTTTGAATGTTTGTTGAAGAACTTTTGTTTCTGGATCCAAGATTCACTGGATCTCCCACAGAGGCTTGACTCTCAAGATTGACCTGTACTCCTGTGCTAATTGTTTCTGGGCCCGATGTATGTACAGGAAAGGCCTCTTTGAAAGTCTTATTGTTCAGATCAGGCACCACTGTGCCGACCGACGGTGACAAAATATGCACAGTGCTTACGGACCCTTGTGCATCCACAGACAAGACCAATGACCTCAAGGCACTACTTTCCGCAGAGGGTAGGAGAACAGGCAGGTGGGTGAACTGCATAATAGGAACGTTGACTAGGGCCACTTTGGGCTTTGGTAGAAGGAGCTTCTGGGTGTGTTTGGGGTGGTTTGTGTTGTATTGTGCTGTGTCTGAGGTTCCAGAGACAAGTATGGTAGGGACTGCTCCTGAACTGAGCTTTTTCTTACAGTCTGAAATTTCATTTATTAGTTCATCGGGCATAAAATTTGTTGTACTGCTTGACAATCTTTCCATTTTCCTCTTCTTCACTGGTGGATACCTAAGACAAACATTGCATTTTAATAAGACGTACAGTATGATTAACAACTTTACACTGGGATATACGTTAACAATGAAAGAATTTATTTACTTGAAAAGAAGATATTAGTATTATGATTTAAGCAAGCCAAGGTGGAAAATATACCATGGTCTTTTTATGTTTTCCTATTGCAAAATTTACCACCACAAAATCACTTTTAACTCTTTGCCAGATAAAATGAGTACCTGTGCTCTTTGGGAACCTCGTGGCCTGTTCTGTAGATATGAGACAGCAGTGCTGCTCTACTGGCATAAGGACAACCACATGTACAGCTGTATGTCCTCCCACAATCCTCAACATGTCTCCGCAGGTCCCACTCAGTGCTGTAGCCATTACTGCACTTCAAACACTTGTGCTTCTTTTCTGCATGCATCTTCATAAAGTGCTACACCATTAGTAAGATTAGGAAACATGTTAGTCAGCTGTTTTCCTAGCAGGACATAAACTATATATCAAGTTCTAGAAAAGAATAAAAAAATTAATTAGTGTCAGTTTACCAAGGGAACAGTAAAAAAAAAAAAAAAAAACACTCCATACAAAATACCTGTTTAACAAGAGAAAACTGAGAAAAGGGTCTGTTTTGTCCTCTTGGGCAGCCTTCTATTGGGCAACAGTAGAGCTTTTGTGATTCCTTAATGTCCTTTCTAATTGTAGGGTTGACCAGCCCCTCCTGAAATCAAAAGAAATATGGTGAGAAACAGCTTTAAAAGATGACCAAAAAAACAAAACAAAAAAGCAACAACAAGAAGAATATTGCTTTTTGTGCAAGTAGCAAGAAAACATCTTGGTTCTGTCTGTAATCTTTATTCCCTGAATATGGAATGAGATGCTGCGTATGTAGCATGCTGTAGACCATACTGAAAACTGAGAAAAATAGCAAGCAATGCAACATCTTGTTCCCTACTCAGGGAACCAAGGTTACATGCTAATCTGAGACATTCCCTTCATAGGAAACATACTATGGGAATAGGAGATGCACACTTATGAAAAGCCGTCGCATTGACCCTGAGGAGAATAATCCAGTGTGTAAACCCGGTGTGTGTCACTGAACACGATGAAATCCAAAGCACTGGCAAACAAACAAGAGCAATAACCACAGGCAGATACATTGTGTTCCTGAGGAAGAAAAATTTAAGTTGTGATGGCATGAGAGCAAAATTCTGAAGCATTAGTGATGTGATGCCTCAAGCCCTGTTCACACTAAAAGCGACATGCAACAACAAAGCGACATGATCCCATTCATTTCAATGGAGAGCTGGGGATTTCTGACGACAAGAGCGACAGCAGCCATTGGCAACCAGATGGGGTGTGTCCTGCGACGTGACAAAGTTCAGAATCCTTCAACTTTATGCAAATGAAGAACGACTTTTGGGAGTGACAGCCAATAGGAAAGAAGACGGTAGAGCTCGTGTGATCGTTCTCCTCACAGCCGTAGATAAACATATGCAATTGAAAAAGTAGGTTCTGTTTCTCATTTCTGTTTTGTTTGTATGTACGGATTTAATTTATATTATATTTAGTCTTTTGCCTCCAAAATATTTGTATTTAGCGGCAAGAAACCTGATTCACTGTCAAGGCAACCAGTAGTGAAAACACCCACTAGCAACCTCATCGCCAGCCCCTGGCGACATGCAGCGACAAAAGTCACTGCTAGTGTGAACGCAGCTTTAGTGTTAGCACTATCATTCATTTTCATCAAATTTTGGTCTGTTTTAATCATAACAAGCGATCATATACAGAAGAAGATATTTTTTTTCAAATATTTCATTTTTCCCACAGAAGAACATAAATAAAACAGCATGACAGTAAGTAAATAATGAAAGAATTATCATTTTTGGATTAACTATTCCTTTAATACTTTTCAGTCTGAATGGTCAGGTTGGATTTGATGTGTTTTTTCATCAACAGGATGCAACAAGAAAAACAACGGTACACTGCTTTCCCATGCTGCACAGCACATAGACAAAGTAGATTTCTTTGTAGCTTGTGTTTATTCACAGAGGGATGCAACAATCAGAAAATAATATTTATATTTCAAAAAAAAAAAAAAAAAAAAAAAAGAAATTAGAAAGACTTCCAATCCAGAGTTTTAAGACCTCCTCATTGCCTCAAAAACTTCAGATATCTGAATCCATGCTTGGCAAACAGCCCTGGCTCATTCTATGTTGCAAACTGGGTTAAGTCACTCAGGCTGTCAGCCTGTCAGGCAGTACTTATTCAATACTTTGCCAATTCCAGTTATGAACTGGCAAAAAAACTGATAAGGAGATCCTTAACATTCCCAGAACAGCTCTGACAGTGACGTTTCTCTTTATATTACAGAACATGCAGTCAAGCACAATAATTTCAGAACATTTCTTATCTGGGATTTATTAGATTAATTGTATTGAACTTACTAAAAGTACAAAGTTTGTTATTCTAGTGCATGCTATATGGCAAATCTGGTGCATGTCATATAGCTATGTGTTTAGAGTAGGATAAAATGTTTTAAATTAATTGTCATCAATCAGAATCAGAAAAAAATATTATAAAGACATACATAATAGACTGAAAAAGAGTCAAAATAGAAGTAAAATAAAATTCACCCTATAACAATGAAGAAGAACTGAAGTAAAAACATTAACAAGTGTAGCATGGTTCTGATGTAGTGTTTTACCTTGATTCTGTGGGACTTGACCAGGTGCATGTTCAGTGCTGGAGTGTTAGGCAGAATCTTCCCACATCCTTCCACCGTACAGAGGATGTTGGTCCGCACTTCTTTGGTGAGCTCTGTTATGGAGGGTTTAATAATCTCTCTGTCTTGTAAAGGCAGCTTCTCGCTGCATTTTTGCCTTTTGTGACGGTTATTACTGTTGACTGTTGATGCAGCCATGATTCAACACGCCACAACGCAGACATTTACTTCCGGGACACGTCGCGTAGCAACCAACTCACCACTGACAGTCCGCACATTTACTTCCGGAAGACACATAGAAAGCAAGCACACGCCCACACGCAACGCTAATGTATCGCTGGGCGTACATCATTTGTACTATACGTATCACCTATAGATTAACATTTGTGTTTAAAACGAGTTTGCACCATTGATCTCTATTATAGATAAGTGGTTTGCACCAAAGATTTATGAGCTGCAACTTGCTGAAACTACTTGTCTGCAACATTTTAACATGTCTATACCATGCGCATACGTGGATACATCAGAGCGAACTTTCCAAATGGCCAGTAGTCGGTAGCTCAGTGTGTCAGAAATACTACGGGACATTCATTTACTGTCGGTGGCTTGGCACGCGTCCAGTGTAGACAGAATAACTTATATTGTCTAGCATTCAGACACTATATATAACACGCTTTTATCTATGGGGCGCCGTTTGTAAAGCGACTCACGCTGAAAATAACAGCAACATTTTGTCACATTTAGCTTCAAAAACTCATACCAGTTTTTTAAACATAGTTTGAAGCTAAATGTGACAAAATGTTGCTGTTATTTTCAGCGTGAGTCGCTTTACAAACGGCGCCCCATATTTATCAGGGTTTTTGATGAATATAAAGATTGAAATAGAAACAGAAATGGTGAATAAAAAAAAAATATTTGAAATTATGTAAATATAAATCTTTATTAATATTATAAATGTTAACTTAAATGCACATTTTGCTCATTCACAACGCAAGACAGGAATTTAACATTGTTGGGCACATCACACTACTAAATAGCCTACCAAAAAGCAAGCTTGGAAATGGTGTGAAGTTGTGAATGTTAAAAACGAATCCCAAACAAAGTTTTTGAATAGACAAATCATGGTAAGGTGTTATGAATGGGATATGAAGCAATATGAGAAGCTTATAAAGAATACCAAAGCCCCATTAAAGCAAGTCAGTTCACTTTATTGATAATACAGTTTCAGATTATTGATGATACACTTAAATCAGCAATACACTATGTATTAGATTTACAGAACATGCATTAATGAATTAATTAATGGAAAAAGGTGCCGTGGTCATTAAGGAACTGCAGGAGCAGGTGACATTAAACATGTAAAAATGGATCAAAATGGTGAAAATTTTGTTGCTTGATTTAGACCAGTGACAATTATATATAACGATACAGAGTTGAATATGGAATTAAATTGTTGTACAAGAGGGTTTTTAATCAAATATTGGATTGTCATGGCAACCCTGACACTGAGCCACTGATTTGGTGTAAGAGACTGCGTTCCCTTTGACATACAGAAACCTCCAACTTTGCAATCATTTTACTTTAACTTGCAGTTTGAATTTAGGAAAAAGTGATGGTAAAAGAAGTTGGGTATGGTTTGAAAACTGTTGAGTGTGAAATTGAGCTTTGCTTGAGCTAAACTAGGTTCATTTCTTAAGAGCAACGCATGTGAAGCTTTTAGGAAATGCAGCCTTGAGTTTTGAAATTTGCTTTGTGTTACGTGCATCTTGAATATCACACTACAGTTTGAATTTACTAAAACCTAGTAAACTGCTAGTTGGTGGAGACGTGATACACAAATTCGTAGGCATCTGGTGAAAAATAAATGGGACTGTGATATTAGTAATATTAGTTTCCAGATGTTTAAAATTTTTAATTAGTCTAACTGAAGATTGGAAATGTCTACTGAGACAATAGAGCTTTGCCATATGCCGACAATGTCAGTTCTTTTAAATGTCCCTTGCATTTGCATTGCCTCCCTAAAATATATTAAACATGGCAAACAGGATCGGTGAGTCCTTCGTGACTGTTTTCCTCTGCCATGCATCCTCTTGGTGACGACAAGACTTAACTCTTAACATCTGATGGTTGTAGTTTGTTTAGTCTGTTTGTTTGCTGTAACCCTGGAATACTGAATGTAATCACAATGCATTCTAGGCAATATTACAGCACATTCTGAATGTCTTTCTAATAGGGGTGTGGGATATTGACAAAAAAAATAATATCTCAATATTTTCTGGAATTTTATCGATAACGATAATTATACCATTTTTTACTGAGTGTGTTTAGGAGACAGCTGACTCCTAGGCCTGGTTTCAAAGACAGGGCTTAGACTAAGACAGGATTAGGCCATAGTTCAATTAAGACATCTGAGTAATTTTTATAAACATGCCTTATTAAAAACATTACTGGTGTGCATCTTGAGACAAGACAAAGGCATTGATATATTTAAAGATCAGTCAATGCAAGTTTCTTTCAGTCGAAACAGCTCAGACTTACATTTTAGTCTGGGACTAGGCTTAAGCCTTGTCTGTGAAACCGGGGGCTAAAGTTTTAGATATTCTTCATATTCTGTGTGGTGGTCAGTTCACATTGATAGAAATTATTTTTTTCCAATACATATAAACTGATTTTTAAATTGTATGGGCATTTTTATCTTTATAAAGCCATTTTTTCTAAAAGTATCCATTATCTTTTGAGTCAAATTCTAACATTTAATCAGTGAATTAGAATAATAAGACATTTGGGCTGTTACCAAGCAAATGAAATCAACACAGAAGCTGCATCTGAAGTGACATTTACATACACACTGTTTAATGCAAGACATGAATGCATTTAACCTGCAATTACAAATGCATTAATAATGTTTTGATATATTACACATAAAATGTTGAATACTGATATTTGAAATGATTTAAAACATGAAAAAAAAAAAAAAATTGAAAAAAAAAAAAGTCGAAATGTGAAATTAAAACCGCCAATAGGTGGAGGCAAATCACTGTAAATAAGTGAGTCTTTGCAATTGAACCGAATCATTTAAATGGTTGATTCATTCAGGAATGAAACACCATCACCATCATGTTGCTCAGAGATGCTAAACAGTGCTGTGGCTGTGTTTGGAATGATTTTTGTTGCCGAAATAGGGCAAAAACAGGCAATGGGGTGTCTAAAACGTAAGTCTCTTAATTAACTTGTTTATTGTAATTTTTGGAGAAAAACGGCACGCTTCATGAGAAATTTATTAACTATACATTTTCTGCCCCCATGTCTTGATTTGTGATCATTCTAAATGCATTTTAAGCCTATCTCAATATTTTGGTGCACTGAGCTTTTCTTCTACTTCCTTAGTCCCTGCCGTTGAAAAACAGCCCCACAGCATGAGGCTGCTACCAGCACACTTTACTTTTCAAATGATACTCTGCAGGTGATGAGCAATGCCTGGTTTCCTTCAAACATGATGCTTGGAATTGAGGTTCATCAAACCAGAGAATATTGTTTCTCACAGTCTAAGCATGCTTTTTTACAAATTCCAAGTGGGTTTTTGTGTGTCTTCACTGAGGGGAAGATTGAGTCTGGCCACACTGACATAAAGCCCAGATCAGTGGAGTGTTGCAGTGATGTTTGTCCTTCTGTAGGTTTCTCCCATCTGCATATATGATCATGGAGCTCAACTAGAGTGACCATCATCATCTTGGTCACCAGTCTAGACAAGGCCCTTCTCCATCAGTTGCTCAGTTTGGCCAGGAGGCCAGCTCTAGGAAGAGTTCTAGTTGTTTGAAACGTCTTCCATTATGGATAATGAAGGCTACATGATTCTGTGAACCTTCAATGAAGCAGATATTTTTCTGAACTCTTTCCCAGATGTGTGGCTTGACGCGAACCTGTTTCTGAGCTCTACAGGCAGTTCTTTTGACCTCAGGTCTTGGTTTTTGCTCTGATATGCATTTTCAGATGTTAGACCTTTTATTAAGATGTGTGTGCCGTTCCAAATCATACCCATTCAACTGAATGTGCCACAGGTTAACTTCACTTGAAGTGTAGTAACATCTATAAGCAATATGAATGCGCCTGAGCTGAATTTCAACTGTCCCAGATAAGGGTTTGAATACTTATGCAATGGAATCTTTTAAGTTTTTTTATTTTTTATAAATTTGCAAGGATGTTAAAAACCTGTTTTTTACTTTGCCATTATGGTGTATGGAGTAAAGAATGATGTGGGGGAAAAAAGTAATTTAAAGCAATTTAACATAAGGCAGCAACATAACAAAACATGAAAAAATGAAGAGGTATAAATACTTTCGCAAGGCACTGTATATTAATATGCCTAATTATAATAAACACAGAATTTAGCATTCAGTGAATTCTGACTGTCTCACACTGAATGTGTAAGGGTTGGCAGCCCTGTATCTATTTATATATTTCTTTATTAATATCTTAAAATATTATTAATATCATAATATATTATTATATCTTTTTTAAGCATTTGCACACACGAGCATTATCCGACTCGGCTCCTCCCGACCGCAGATGCAGGTTACAACAGAATACAACAGACGTGAGTATAACATCGCTAAAATGTTAAAAGATTCTAGAATATTTCCTCCTATGAACAATTAAAAGCAAAAAATTCTGAAAAGTAGAAACTGTAACAAAAGTGAATACACCATGATGTGATCACTCACACACAAGTTGATTTGTGTCATTACTGACACAAAATCGAGTATATTTTGATGATTTCCAATGTATGTACCTGGTTAAAATGACCTGTGAAATCAGTTTCTCCGTTCCCTTTCAATTTCATTGTCAATTTGTCAATGTCAGTTTTATGTAGCACTATTAAGCACAACCAAGGTTGACCATGCTGCACAATAGAAGACATAACAGTAGGACAATACAAAATAATTACTAAAAACAGTGCAGTAAAGCTTCCTCATTGATAATATGCCAAATAAAAAAATGGGTTTTAACTTGGACTTAAAACAGATAGTGATGATGCAGATCTAATATATTAGATCGGCATCATCACTATCTTCTACAGAAGGGCAGAGCATTCCACAATCTGGGGGCAGCTACTGAAAAAGCGCGGTCACCCCTGCATTTCAGCTACGACATTGGGATGAATAATAATCTCTGGTTGGATGACCAAAGAGACTGGACGATGTTCAGTCAATACAGTACCCAGGCGCCACCAGCAGGAGGGGGTGCCAATGAGTGCATGTACTAGCAATCAGTCAGTCAGTGGCACAGTCACCCTGAAATATGATCGCCGCCCCCATTGGATTCCCCAACATCACTGGGCTGGAGTACTGTCAATCTGACGGTGCCTGTATGCCATTGGATCAGAGCGCTGTCAATTGCTGCCTGATTGTTGCATGCAAAGTTTGTATTTAGAGCGCTCAACAACACCATTAAATCAATGGGCTCTTAGTGCTTTGGCAAGGTAAGGTTTTTTTTTTTTTTGCCATTAAGCTATAGTTCAAAGGCCAATTTAAAATATTGGTACAGTAAAAAATGCACAAAATCAGTAATTTGTTTAGGCAGTAGGCTATTTGTGGCAGTCGAGAAATCATGTTGTGAAACTGGTCCAAAAGGTGTGCGTTTTTGCGCCAATGCATTGTTAAAGGATCAGTGTGTCGTGTAATATTCCCATATAAAAACTTTAACAATTTTGTTAAACTTTTAGCCAATTAAAAAATATTGGTATTATAAAATTCGCTAATTTACGAGATCAATACATCCTTTATTAATTCGCTTTGTCGAATTTAATGCATCCTTACAGATGTCACGGTGCACACACGAGGGAGGACACAGGAACAC